>JAJLWK010000318.1:0-16363 GCA_030570675.1 Myxozyma neglecta | reverse complement strand
GGTTGCCTTTTTGTGTACAGAGAGAAAACTTTCGATATCTTGGGGTAACAATTGGTTTTGATAAAACTACTAACTCGGAATGGCAGAAAGTATTGAAGACAACAAGGCGCAGGCTGTGCATGCTTCCCATGTTCCAGCTGCCTATAGCCATTAAGTGCTGGATTATTAGAGTCTATATATTCTCTAAAATTGTGTTTCTGGATCACTTCCATCCCTGCCCTGAGACTATACTTGAAGCGCTTATGCGGGATGTCATAATAAGGATATGGGGTGGTTCATCTGGTAAGTGCTAAGACTCTAACTACTCCTCCGCACCTAGGTGGATTCAGGCTCCACGACTTATGCGAGAAACTCCTGGGAGCTCGTGCTAAGTGGGTTGACAGATTTTCTAAATCTACCTTTCACTTCTGGCAATAGGCCTTGCATGCCCAGTTTATCTCCTTATCAGAGTCTCCCAAGTATGCACACTGCTTCTACCAGGTATTGGGCAGAGGACGTCATCCTCCGGTATTACTTCCTTCTTGTAATTCTGATGGACCATTATGTTGTACTGGCCTTGGCCGTGTCTTACTCAGTTGTATCAAGTGTGGAATGAAGATCTTAAGCAGTTAAATATTCACTGGTCCACTAGTTTTCTATCTCTCATCACTCTCCAAGCTTCAAATGCAGCTTCCTCTCCAATTCTATCACCTATTGCCGGGCTTGATCTCCCTTTTTACGCTCTTCAGCAAAGGAACCGAGACTTCATTGGCATGCTTTTCCCTTGGTTCCGCGACGCAGGCCGTCAACAGTTCACTGATGATGATTTCCTCTCTACCCACCTATCTCTTGCCGCTGCTCGGGCCCTCTCATCCCCCTCGAGATTTACTCTGCCACTGCCTGGCCAGCACACTGGCAAATACTTATGATTTTGCGATGCTGGAACCCACAGCTCACTGAGACTGTTCACTTAGTTGCTTAACATAAAATCCTGACAGCTCGTCGTCTCACTGCATCTTGGCTTATATCTCATAATAATGGCCATCTTTCAGACCCCACATCCTGTGCTCTTTGCTGTTTAGAGGAGGACACCATTGAGCACCGATTTTGGGAATGCAGACTTACCTATCATTACAGGCAAAGATTAGGATGGGGACAAGAGGAGGTCATCGGAGGTCCGCTGTCTGATCTACCACGCGCTAAACGACACTCTTACATTATCCACAAGATCCAATGCCTTCACCTAGCAATTCGAAGAGGTACCCTGCAATCGGAGAAGGCAATTCAACAAATCTCGAGCTTTTTTCAACCTACTTTTGACTAATCTTAGTAGACTAAGGACAACGAGGGGTATGCAGGAAGGATACTTTGGGATTTTGATTTTGGATATCTTATAACCATGTAAAGACACGGCAGACTTTGATTTTATTCGCATTTAGATTCTATAATTTGTTGATTTTACACTTACATGTTATTCGGTTCATTTGCGCAATTTTTCCAGCGTCCTCTGCTATTACTTCTTTGTACTTATCTCTCTTTGCCTTGTTTCGAGGGGTCATCATTAGTTTTTTGTACTCTACCGATATTATTTTCTTTATTTGCTTTAGTTTTTCTTTAGGGTTGGCGTCTAGCCTAATAAATGTTACATTGCTGGCTGTTTAAGATATATAAATAAAAAAAGAAACTCTGCAACTAACTATGCAAGAGAAGTATTTATTGCTCAACCGAACAGGCGCTTTGTTTTAAGTTTCACACTTTTTGGATCATTAATGAGAGTGGTTGGCTTTGAGTATCTAGAAGTAATTTGCCTCTAGTGCATTTGATGTCACTACTGAAGATGGTGCAAAATTGCTAGCAAAGAGAGTTGTCATGTTTCTCACCTTGAATAACCAACAACTTGGATTTGATTTGACTGTATATGAATAGGATGGCAAATGGTAGGTCAAGCTCAACAATGAACACTCGCACAATTGGCCCACACAGTGTAAAACCCCCAAACAAAAGTGCCTATTTGGCTGGGAAATGAGTATTTCTCTTGCATGCTTGCAGAGTTCAACCATTGTTTTTGAGGCTGTCTTTACTACTATCTACGCCTTAATCTCTTCTTCCTGAATATGAGTCTCTGATTGGTTTGAGAGAGTGGGGAGCGCTGAGGTCAGAATCTCTTTTTGGTCATTTCTGTGCCATGCTCTCCCCCACCAAGCTTCCTATCAAGCTGGTAGACTAGTTGTCATTGTTGATGCACAGCTTTTGGCTAACAATTTTGTGCTTTACAATGATGGCATGAAGTGGACATTGGATGTGGTAGAATAGTTCAAGTAAACAAAATCAAATTGTCCTGAGAAAAGCTACAGAGTTTACAGTGAAATAGATTACATCATATTGAATATTAGATTTTGACATTAAATGTCATGAACTGCATACTAAGTTCTCCATACACACCAACAACTAATATAATATACAGCTCTGTCCAACAAATAAGATAACACTTTGTGAGTGATAACCGTAAAGCGTCTCTTTAAGGGGTTGCTAATATTGTAACCAGAGAAAGCTCCTTCAAGAAGGCTACGGATTTTGATGCTCTAAAAGTGACTGGAGCTACTTGGTATATTTTCCCTATTTCTTATTAATAGCTATTACTTAACAGAAACCCGGTTTGCTTCTCAGTAGAAATTCCTGAATGAAGTAATAGGGGATTAACCACAAGCTGATCTGTAGCAAAGTAGAGAGCACCGGGTAAGTTGTAAATACTCCCATCTCGAAATCCTTACGCCAAAGTTTTTGTATCACGTTAAAACGACAATGTACAACAATAACACGAGTTCGAGTCCCTTCTCCAATTTTTCCAATAACAATAGTAATAGCAGTAACACGAACAACACTAGCAGCAACTCGTCGCCTTTTGGCTCATTTGGAAGCGGCAATTCACAACCTGCATTCGGTGCAACAACATTCGGTACGACAGCAGCAAAACTACCGCCTCCGCCAGGTCAAAACTCAGCCAGTGCGTTTGGTCAAAGTGGATTCGGATCTTTTGCAAATAAAACTTCGCCTTTTGGTGCAATTGCGTCAAGTAACGCGTCTCAACAGCAACAACAACAGCCTCAACAGCAGCAGCAGCAAGGATCACAATGGAATACGCCTAGAACAGGGTTTGGATCTGGTACAGGCAGTGTCTTTGGCCAGTCTTCTTTTGGATCGCAAGCTACCAGTGCATTTGGCCAGCTTCAACAGACACAACAACAGCAACCACAGCAACCACAGGCAATGACACCGCAATCAAATTCTGGATCAGCTCAAAATACTCCATCAGCATTTGGCAGTGCTGCACCGAAGTCTGTGTTTGGGCAAAATGGATTCGGGAAGAGTCCAGGAGGAAGCACATTTGGGCAGAGCTCTTTTGGACAAAGCGCATTTACAAGTAAATCCATCTCACCCTTTGGAGGATTTAATAATGTAAATCCTAGCACGAATAATGCACCAACTGATAACAGTTCACCGTTTGGATCAAAGTCTGCATTTGGAGGTGCTTCTGGTGCTTCTGCTTTCGGGCAACAAGCAAATCAAGCAAATCAACAAACCTCATCTCCGTTTAGTCAGTCGACTTCAAATTCTGTTTTCGGTTCAGCTTCTTCAACTGGCTCGCCTTTTAGCAAATCAACTGCAAATCCAGAAATTAAATCTGCCTTTGGTACTTCAGCTACTGCTTCGCCATTCAGTAAATCGACTGCGAATCCAGAGATTAAATCTGCCTTTGGTACTTCAGCTACTGCTTCGCCATTCAGTAAATCGACTGCGAATCCAGAGATTAAATCTGCCTTTGGTACTTCAGCTACTGCTTCGCCATTCAGTAAAACGACTGCGAATCCAGAGATTAAATCTGCTTTTGGATCATCTCCGAATCCTCCGTCAAATGATACTACTCAGAAAAGCGATGTCGACTTTGGATCATTTGGGTTACTCAGTCTATCTACTGAAAACACACCGAAGACTGCGTCAAAGCAGAATACACCTACTCTGAGTTCATCCGCTACACCATCAACTAACACTAAGGGGTATCTCACAGTTGCGGTTCAACGTTTCCCACTTTCACCAGCTCCTACAAATATTCTATTCCCCGATCTTCCAGCACGACCAAACTCGCTCTCCGAACAAATGTCTTTATCATACGCAGCCCGCAATATTCAACCAGTCAATCCCGACGCCAAAAATCCGAAAACCCAAAATTTTTTTGGTGCACAGTGCGGCAAGCCGTATTATTTACCCATGACGGGCGATTTGACTCCTGACGAGCGGAAAGCGTTTGAGAGAAAGGATACGTTTGTGGTGGGGAAGGTTCCAGAGATTATACCGTCGTTTGAATATATTTGATGCATTGTTTCTATAAAGCAGCAAGCTATTTTGTTAGCAGAGAGTTATATAGTTTTGATATTTGATAGCTTTCATGGGGTTTGGCGTTTTATTTGTTATGGATTGTCATTGCTAAATAGAATAATTTATTGTTGTGTAAATACAAATTAGGCTTCATTGCAGCCTAAGTAGAGCATACTCGAGATTGATCTTGCCATGGTAATAAGACAAAAGTAATGGTTAAGTTCGATCTTGCCATTGCATTAGAATGTAAGTTACTCGGCCAGTATACTTGTAATTCTAGACTGAGCCAACATCACCACGACTTGGGTCACCATCATGACCAAGCAGCAGAAGAACAGTATCAAGCGAACCTTCAATTAAGCGTGAAATACTACTCTACAAAAACAATCAGCACTACAGCTGAATCTTCGCATGAGCACCAGAATTTTCGTATTTTTTTGATTAGTTGTATTTACTTTTTTACAATACATGAATCCTGAACATAACACACAAAACCGATCGAAGACGCAAAATGACAAAACACATATACAGAAAAACTAGATGCACAAGGAACAATCAATTGCAATAACTGATATATTCGATTTCTTTTTTCTTGTTCTGAAAATTCAAGGCAACCATTGAACTGTATATAGAGACTTTTTGAAAGGGTGCAAATTGTGTCGGGATGCAATTAAGCGGCAATGGTGACCGCAACATCCACACCAGACTCGATGTTGAAGGAAGTGATCTGCTTGACGGCGTTGGAAGGGGCAACGAGGCTATAAGAGCTATTAGACACATGCCATTGATATCGTAATAAGAAAGACGTACTCGACCAGACGCTTGTGGATGCGCATCTCGTATGAATCCCAGGTCTTGGAACCCTCACCGTTAGGGGCTGTATACTTTGTAAGCATTCTATACACAGAACAACAATCAATTTATCGAATCGACATACTCTTTCTGGTGGAAATGCGAAGGAACTTGGTTGGTAATCTGACGGGGCCCTTGACTTCCATCTCCTGACCGTTGGCACGGGCAATGAGCTCAGCAGAGACTAAACAAGCACACACAATCAGTAAAGCTCTTTTTACCACCTTTACTATTTTCATATTCTTCGTCCTTGGTGCCGTTCTTATAGCAAATCACGACCCAACCGCGTAAAACCATTCATGGGAAAACACACCCTTCTCGAGCAAATCAACCTTCTTCGAGGTCAAAGTGATGCGAAACTTCTGCTTGGGAACCTCGCTGACGGCGCCCTTCTTTTCTTTGTCGTAGCTGCTCATTGTGTCGGTATTTCGGCCTGATTCGTGAGGATGCTTTGGGAGGTTGGTGCGTCTCTGGCTGGCGTCGTGAAGGGGAGCACCTACAATATTGGAACTGCGTTGATGAGCAGTCACGGTACTGCCCAAACGCATAGTAAAAGCTGGTACCTTAACTTTGCACTGCGCGTGACTGCTGTTTAAGAAGCCCTACATGTGCTGTAGGGCAACTCAGTGCAGAATTATCATTAGAGTTCAATAAAGTGGGTATTAGAGTACAGAGAACAGACGCGTTGCATGACGCGACGCGCACGGTTCAGATCTGAATCCTAATCAGCGAGGCACTTTGGAGATGCTCAGCTCTAAATAGCGCATTGTTCAGTTTCAGTGGACTGGATAAGAGCATTTGAACTGTTTTTTAATAAAGGGCTTATTTTTCACTAAACATGGCTACTACACCTATTCGGTATATTTCTAAAGACAAATTGGTCAATGGCAGCGTAAGTTCGGCTGCGACTAGTTAACATCAGCTTGGTCTAATCCCTTCGTATAGCATTTGGCAACACAATTCGCGTCGCCTTTGTTTTCTATAGTGGCTCAACCACGAGCAGAAATCCAACCTCACTTAGAAACACCGCCGCGCTCTTCGTCATCGCCTGGTTTCACATTCGATCTCGGAACGCGTAGTCCTGATGGCTTAGCAGACGCGCCGTTTTCGGCATTGAGCTTATTTACAACAGAAAAGCACTCTTTGTTTGAAATTGTAAACGACAATGACAATATCCGGAGTGAAGAAGAAGAGACTCATACAGCTAATGATAGTTTTTTGGGAGATGCTGATGAGGCGTTTGCCGAATTTGTGAATGATACCGATTACGAGCAACCCCAGAATAATCATAGTTTGAGAGCTCTAGCAGCATCATTATCATTGAAGCGTTCTGTTTCTGTGAAAAGTACTCCTGAAAACCTGTGTACTATTAGATATTCAGGTGCAAATACTACTCATGTGCCTACCCCATCTCCTGCGTCATCAGACTCTATCCCTTCGTCTCTAGAGTCTCCTAGCACACCAACGCCATCTGCAAGAAGAAAACGATCACGACCTTTACAGCAGGACAGTAGTGCTCTGAAACGACCATTGCAACGAAAATCAGGTAGAACACGAATCAAGCCTCTGGCGTATTGGAAGAATGAAAGAATAGTGTATAATTTAGTGCATGATGATGCTGGAGCTGTGGTACCTACTATCAAGTCAATTGTCAGAGCCGATGTAGCTGGCGAGACGGCTATTACAAGGCAGAAAGTTGCTACTCCTGTCAAAAATATTAGGGATCGAGCCAAGCGTGATAAGACAATAAATAGAGCTACTCAAAAGCGACAAAGCGCAACTCCTTCAATTGCTTCTAGCGATACACAGTCACATTCACCAACACCTGTCTCTTCTCCTGAAAGCTTCTCCGAGTTTGACTATTTTGTAGCAGATGTGGAGGATCTTATCTCTCAAGAACGTCACCCGAAACGTATAGCTGTACCATCTCTCGCAATGCCATATATTCGCATTCACAACAACAACTCGCGATTTGACTTTGCGAAGACATTTGAAGAAGATCGCGGATTTCTTGCTACAGGAATTCTAAGACTTCCAGCTCGTCAAGGTCGCAAGGAGAGCCGGAAGGCAAAGTTGAATACACTTGTGTTTTGTGTTATAGATGGTTCTGTTGAGGTTTTTATAAATGATGATACAGCTTTTAGCATTCAGCGAGGGGGACATTTTATGGTACCTAGAGGAAACTCATATGCATTGAAAAATAGTGGGTCCAGAATGTGTGTTTTATTTTACGTTCAGGGTACGGATACGTTCTACAATGCAGCCAGTGAAGAGAAAAGTAAAAGCAAGACAACAGAGGCTGATACGGGAAAAGTTACAGAGAAATTTGAGAAGGAGGACAGTGATGAATCAGAGGGGATCGAGTCATACAATTCGGAAAATCTCTCAGACAACACTGATAACGAGGGAAACAGTGCTAGCTGATAAGTAGGGAGGATATGAGAAATAGATTCATGAATGGTGTTGCGGCTGTTGTGTATTTGCGCTGGAGTTCAGGTTGGTTGAGGGTTTAATTAATTGTGGTTTATTATGAAAATATATAATGTATGATATTGCATTTTTTTCAAATAGTCATCGGAAGAGTAGTCAAAGAATTGTATGAAGTGGTTGCCCAGTTCATATAGGGCCTCTCCACAGACCGATCATTACATAATAAATTAAAGTTCGAGTGAACTTAACTCGTCGACAAGGATCCGCTGAGACACGTTAAAAGTTCACACCTACGAAAACTTACGGACAAGGCTCTCACGACTTGAAGAAGAAGCTGCAAGAGCGCAAAAAATGGCTCGAATAGCGTTGAAGCGTACGGCAGAGGAAGATGGAGATTTATACGGAACTCCACCATCTTCCGAAGGGGTAAGTGCTAGATAGTGGACGCGTAAATTTCGCGTCAAGAATTAATTAACGCGTCTTTTATCTCTAGAATGCGACACCGAACTCGAAGAGAATTAAGAAAACAAATAATGGATATCAATCGGAGGAATTAGTTGAAGAGAATCTCGCTAGCTCGGAAGCTGAAGATGACGTCGAGGAGGAAGAAGAAGATGAAGACGACGAATCTGAGCAGAGTTCTGACGATGAGGCGTTTCAACACATGAAGCCCAAAATTCCAAGCATGCCAGAGGTGTGTTTATTGATGTTTTAAGATATCATACAAATCTAATCTCAATTGCAGAAACGCGTTGCGGAATACGGCGTTGTCACTTCAGTAGAGCTCAAAAACTTCATGGTATGTCGCTCACACGACTTCAAACTACAAACAATTGACGCGTGTTTAGTGTCACGATCATCTCAAGCTCGAGTTTGGCCCTAATATTAACTTTGTCATTGGTCACAATGGTAGTGGAAAGAGTGCTATCCTGACTGCAATTACGGTTTGCCTAGGTGGTAAAGCTTCTGCCACACAGCGTGCTAGCAGTATTAAAGGTCTAGTTAAGTATGGAATGACAAAAGCTATTGTTACTTGTGAATTGTTAAACAGCGAGCATGGATTCAAATATGACATCTACGGCGACAAAGTTTCTGTTGAAAGATCGTTTGATATCAAAGGAGCTAGTCAGTACATTATTCGTGACGCGCGCGGTAAAATTGTCTCGCGGTCGCGTGATGAGCTTGTTGAAATGATGGATACTTTTATGCTAGTGGTTGATAACCCAATGACTTTGCTTTCTCAAGATACCGCTAGATCGTTTCTGACTAACGCATCGCCTGAAGAGAAGTACCAGCTGTTCATGAAGGGTATCAGACTTGATGAACTTAAACGTGATTATGACAATACTCATGTCGTACTTGATAACACAAAAAGATATCTTATGAGTAAGGCCAAGGATCTGGAGGCACTTAAGGAGAAGCGACAAGAAGCTACAGAATTATACAATCGTACTCAACATCATCGTCAATTTACTGAGAAACTTGACATGCTACAATTTCAATACGCCTGGGCTAATGTGGAGGCGAAAGAAGAGCGAGTAGTAGAAATTAAAGATGAATTGCATAGAAAGAAACAGGAGCATACGATGGCGTTACACGCAGTTGATGATGTCGCACAGCAGCTTGAAACGGCAAAACAACGGGTAGCGCAAACGGAGGCTGCGCATGAAGAGGCTAAAACAAGAATGGAGCCTATTGAGACGCTGCTTATAGAATTGCGGTCTCGAATGCAATTATACAAGGCAGAGACACATCAAGTAGCTGTAAGTTTTTTTGTCTTTTGACGTTATGCTTTGGTTTTATTAACAGTTTTATAGTTGGATGAGCGCACTAATGCTCAAAGTATCAAAAACTGCCAAGCAAGAATTAGAGCTACACAACAAAAGATTCAAGAAGAGCTCAAGCGACAAAGTGAACTCGATGGTGGTAGCTTAGCTGTAATGCAAGCAGAGCGCACATCACTAGAGGAAAAACTACAATTACTAAAATCTAATCGAGACGCAACGTTGTCAGAAATTAGACGACTAGATTCTGCAATATCTGAAGCACAGAGTGCAAGTAATGAAGCGCACGCTAAACAAAATCAAGCAAGAATGGCTGTGGAAAGTACACATCATCAAATTGCTCGATTTAAGAGAGCAGAGAGTCAGCAACTGTCAGTATACGGCCAACATAGTGCGCAGATTTTAAAAGAGATTCAAGCAAATCATCACTTTCGTCAGAAACCTGTGGGACCTCTAGGATTGCATGTTAGATTGAAGGAAGCGAGTTGGAGTGGTATTCTTGAAGCATTTTTTGGACGGACCTTGGATGCATATGCTGTTACATGCAATGAGGATGAGAAGATACTGCGAGGTATTTTTGCAAGATATAACGTGTAGGTCAATTTTACTGAAGTGCGATCAATACCTTACTGATTTCGTTTTACAGGACTTCCACGATTATCACTCGTAGAAATACTAATTTCAATTTTGAAAGTGGTATGCCTTCTAGAGATCATACTACTATTTTAGACGTTTTAGATGTGAGTGTTCTTCAACATATGAATGAAGAAATATTGACATTAGCAGATTGACGATGATTATGTTCGAACAATATTAATTGATCAACATGCTATCGAGAGAACGATCTTAATCCCATCGCGACAGGAGGCAGACAGAGTCATGGCTAGTCGTCCTAGAAACGTGCTCATGTGTCTTGCAAGGCACGTCAAAGGCAAAGGAGGTTTCCGACTTAGTTCTCGAGGAGGAGGATCTATGACAATGCCTATTTACGAGAAGAATGAATCACCTCGAATGAATACAGATTCTGATGCGTTGATTCAATCTCATGAAGCTGAATTAATTCGAAGGAAGGCAGAGTTAGAGGCAGCTTCGAGACTTGTGTCGGAAAAGACGCAGGTTTATAATGACACTAGAAGGCTTCAGCAATCTACGAAAGCTAAATTGAATCACTTGAATAGTGATATACAGAAATGTGAAATGGAAATTGATGAAGTTGTGACTCGATTAAGTCAGTCTGAAGAATCCGGAAAGCTCCAGTCACTGGAAGAAAGTCTTGTGGTATGAAATTTATACTGACATTGAGGTGATTTATTTATTGACTTGGGGTTTAGGAAATTAAAGAAGATCTTGATAGATACGTCAAACTGTACGAAACAGTCATCACTGAAAAAGTAGCTAGAGAAGAGGGACTCCGACAGGTTACTGCAGAGGTAGATCAGTGTAAGACTGAATTAGAGAGAATACAAGACGAAGTTTCTAGACTCAATGTGAGTATTCAAGTTATACTCGCAATAACATGATGCTAACTGCTGTTCAGAGAAAGAAAGGAGAAGCAATTGAGATATGCGTTTCAATCACTTCCGACCTCAAATTCCGAGAATCTCAAGCTAATGACCGCTTGGCTGCAGTAGAGCGATTGAGCTTAGAGCTTGAAAGAGAACATGAAAGTCGCGATGAGGTGAAGGAAATTGCGAAAGGATTTTGTCCTACTCCAGTGAACACTATGGGCTTAAAACCAGAGCAGATATTGAAGATGATTGAGAAAACTACTCGCGAATATCAGCGTGCTAAGGATACGTTGCCCATGAGTGTTGAAGCTATCACACAGCTTTACATGGATTCTGAGAGAGAGTATCTTAAGGCCGATGCTGAACTTACTGATCTAGGTACTCTGTTTGTTGTAAGTTGAAGCTGTTATAATGCTTATTATAAATGAAACTAAATGGGTGAAACAGGAAATTGGCGAGTCGTATTCAGAACGTATCGACAACTTTTTCAAATTCCGTAACCAAATTTGCCAACGGGCAAAGGATGTATTTAAAGTCGCACTACGCAATCGTGGATTTCACGGTCGTCTTTTCATCAATCATGAAAATGGCACTTTGCACATTCAAGTACAACCAGTCGATACAGAGACGTCTGGCCAAAGGAATGTGAAAACGCTGTCTGGCGGTGAGAAGTCTTTTACACAAATTTGCCTATTACTTGCACTATGGGAAGCAATGAACTGTCCACTTCGCGGACTAGATGAGTTTGACGTTTACATGGACGCTATTAATCGAGCCACAAGTTTGAAATTAATGATAGAGGCTGCAGGAAAAGCGGACGATGTGCAGACAATCTTCATTACGCCGCAGGACATGGGAACTGTGAAGTTGAATGATAATGTGAAGATTATTAGAATGGCGGATCCGGAGCGGACGCAGGTGGCTTGATGAATAGGGGTTATGGTGTTCAATTTTTATTATGGAGTTTAATGTTAATGTTTGCGAAGTGAGTGTTGCGATCACGAGAGCGGGGCAGGTATGGCGCAGCGCAGGTGGTCAGCTCGCAATAGGTAGACTGTAAAAAAGAACCCGCCGTGAGTCACGGTGCCGTGGTGGGGCAAAGCAGAGAAGCAAGTGATGGTCATGTGACGGTCATGTGACGGCAATTGGTTGGCTGGCAGCAGGTTTTCTCGTTTTTTCCGTTCTGCTTCTCTCCCCACCGCAGATTTCATCTATCCATTGTATGCACGCATTTGCGCGTTCCAACTTCGATTCCGCACCAAAAACAACCTGTTTACAGCAGCAGCTGCCTGATTGGCTAAAATCTATTTGTGATCCAAACACCCTAAACTTTACAGATCCACCGAGCCGACTCAGATCCACCACCGAAGCTCTCACCAGATCTCTCTTCGATTCTACCCACATCTCTTTACCAAACAAATCCATTCTTAAAGAGTCACTATGGCCACTGCTTTAGCAAATCAATTAGAATCCACGTCATTAAAGTAAGTTTTTTTTTATAATCATGCTGTGTTGTGTTTATTGCTCGATCGAATGGCTCCACTAACCTCCAATCACTCAGTGACCATGACTGGAAAAATACAATCAACAAGCCTGCCCGTGATGGTCGACCACAGACCGAGGACGTCACAGATACAAAGGGCAGCGAATTCGAGGACTTCTTCCTCAAACGCGAGCTCTTGATGGGCATTTTTGAGGCTGGATTCGAGAAACCGTCTCCGATCCAGGAGGAGTCTATCCCCGTCGCCCTCGCCGGCCGCGACATCTTAGCCCGTGCCAAAAACGGTACCGGAAAGACCGCTGCATTCGTCATTCCCGCTTTGGAGAAAGTCAACCCGAAGAGCTCCAAGATCCAGGCTCTCATTCTCGTCCCCACTCGTGAGCTTGCCTTACAGACCTCGCAAGTTTGCAAGACCCTCGGCAAACATCTCAACATCAATGTCATGGTCACCACCGGTGGAACCACTCTCAAGGATGATATCATCCGTTTACATGACAATGTTCACATCATGGTCGGTACTCCCGGTCGTATTCTCGATCTCGCTGGCAAGGGCGTTGCCGACTTCAGCGAATGTCCTATGTTCATCATGGACGAAGCCGACAAACTCCTCTCTCCTGATTTCACTCCCATTATTGAACAACTTCTTTCTCACTTCCCCAAGGAGCGCCAGATTCTGTTATTCTCTGCGACATTCCCGCTCCTCGTCAAGAGCTTCATGGTATGCATGCGTCAGGATCGTGGTATGATGAAGACCAGTTACTGATTTAATTGTTTAGGACAAACATCTTCACAAACCCTTTGAAATCAATCTTATGGATGAGCTTACTCTCCGCGGTATTACTCAATACTACGCTTTCGTGGAAGAGAAGCAGAAGGTCCACTGCTTAAACACTTTATTCTCTAAGGTTTGTTACACTTAACTATTTCACTGACCGTTCAGTTTACTAAGCTTCGCAGCTCCAAATCAATCAATCCATCATCTTTTGCAATTCTACTAGCCGAGTTGAGCTTTTGGCTAAGAAAATTACTGAACTTGGATATTCTTGCTTCTACAGTCACGCCAGAATGCTCCAGGCTCACCGTAACCGCGTTTTCCACGACTTCCGCAATGGAGTGTGCAGAAATCTTGTTTGTTCAGATTTGCTCACTCGTGGTATCGATATTCAAGCTGTCAATGTTGTCGTGAACTTTGATTTCCCTAAGAATGCTGAGACTTATTTGCATCGTATTGGTCGTTCTGGCCGATTCGGTCACTTGGGTCTTGCAATCAACTTGATTAGCTGGGAAGACAGATTTAACCTTTACAAGATCGAGCAAGAGCTCGGAACCGAAATTGCTCCAATTCCTCCTACTATTGATAAGCGCTTGTATGTCTATGATTCTCCCGAAACTATTCCTCGTCCTCAGATCGCGCAACAGCCTCAACAGCAATTCTCCCAACAGCGAGAACGCGAGCAGCAGCAGCAGCAACAACAACAACAACAACAACAGTACCAACAGCATCAGCCTCAGCGTCAAAACCATCAACAGCGCAGAATGGCTCCTCAGCAGCAACGAATTCAACAGCCTCAGCAACGTATGCCCCAGCAAATGCAGATGCGTATGCCTCAGCAGCAACCACAACAGCAAGCTGTTCGCCGGGCTTAGACATTGTAAAATGCTAAGTTTTTGATCTTGCTGTTTGGTGTGATTATTGATACTGCTTTGCTGGTTTTCGTTTCTGTTCTAGGCGTTTAGTAAGACGAATTTACTCTCTTCTGTCTTGCTGAAGGCTTACTTTTTGCTGTTTCTGTTAACTGTTAGGAGTCTTTGTTGTGTGGTCTCTTTCAATTTTTTTTTCGACTCTGCGTGAAAAATAGAGCTATAAAATTAGAAATGTTTCTTTAAATGCAGTTGAGGAAATTATTGAAAGTAGCCAGTTTTATTGTCGGAGAATTATTTACAAAAAAAAGTTAAAATACAAAAACAATTTTTTTTTGAATGCGAGAGAGTTGAATGAATAATGATCAAATTTTCATTGAAGATCGTTATACTGCAAAGTTTCTCATCTTGTGCAAAGTGTTCCAGTCCTTTCTTATCGACTTGCTATGTTTTTGTTTTATTTTGTTATCTATGTATGTTTATTCGTTTTTATGCAAGTACTATGGCTGCAATTCCAGTTTGCTATTGTTTCGGCTACCTTGTCAGCTTGATTCGCGAAACTGTATCAGTATGTGATATGATTGAATATCTCGAAGGTGGCTTGATGGAGAAAAAAGTTTGCTTTTTCGAACAATATTTATGAGATTCAAGAACGGATGCTAGCGTTTTTCTTTTGTTGCCGATGATATTGACGTGTATATCATCACCTTTTTCTTTTTGTTTACTTTGATTTCGGGTGTATTTTTAGGGTCGGCTATATAATTGTGGGTTTTGCTATCGACTTACTTTTTTTCGTCAATGTCACATGAATGATTGCTAGTTTTCTTTTTTGATATTTTCTTTTCTTCTTCATCTTTTTTGTTTTCATCTTTTCATTTATGCTATTATGTATATGGATTGAAAGGTCGTTTTTTTGTATGTCAAGCTTGTTTACTCTGTTTGTCTGTGTATAGTTTTGCGTTTGTTAGAAGTCGATATGAGAATGGAATGTCTTTGTTATGAGGAGGGATAACGTCTCTCTTCTGCGTTCAAGTTTTGGTACATTCGTAAAGTAAACACAACGCGGTAATTATCAGGTGAAGATGAATTGAGTCGAAGTCGGAGAAAGATTTGAGCCGCACATCCTCAGGGAACTAGAGATGGTTCGTCGATCATAAGGTATTGGTAGATCAGAGGGCAATTTACTCAATAGATTATCAATATGAGTTCTACAAAGAAAAAAGAAGAGGTCAGTCTGTTGCAGATGAAATAAATATTCTGTTAACTGAAGTAATAGGCTCCTGGACGGCTTATGTTTGCTGGTATAGTAGCAGGAACTGCTGAGATTGCTGTTACATGTATGTCTTTTCTATATTCATCAAGCCCACAACTACTAACATAATCACTCATACAGATCCTCTTGAATACCTCAAAGTACGCTCACAACTGCAACCCGGTCTTAACGAGCACATTGGCAGAATCGGCCGCCCGACGACAGTGTACACAGGATGCGGAACGATGATGCTAGGAAACGCGGCACGGACGGTTGTGCGGTTTGGGATGTATGATTTTATGACTGCGCAGTTGAAGGATGAGCAGGGGATTGTTTCGCCGCCGAAGGCGTTGGCTGCGGGGCTTTGTGCTGGTATGTTGCGTGCATGAATGATGATGATAGGTGAGGGTGGTTACTGATATGTTGTAGGATTTGCCGAGTCGTTGATTTTAGTTCCTTTTGAACGTAAGATTGATTCAATTGTATTACGAATTATGCTGATATCTGTACTTTGTAGACGCCAAAACCCGACAAATCAGCTCTCTTAAAACCCCACCACCAGGCACCTTCGATATCTTCAAACGAATACTTCAAAGTCAAGGTCCCTTTGCTCTTTTCCACGGGCTTGTGCCTACTTTATTTCGACAAGGAGCATCTTCTGCATTACGTTTCACTGCATATAACTCATTGCGACAGATGGCTGATGGATTCGTGCCGTCTGGAGAGAGAATGTCGAGTACAATGTCTGGAACTATTGAGTTATTTGCTTGCTATGCTGCTGTGTATGATCTATTCCGCTTTTTTTTATCACAATGATTTTTTAAAACTGACTGAATTTTACAGATTAATGACAATGCCCATCGACGTCGTGAAAACCCGCATGCAAACAGTAAGCGGCCGCAAAGCATCCAACGGCAGCGCGCTCTTCTGTACTTACAACATTTTCACAACCGAAGGTCTCCGTCCGTTCTTTTCCGGCTTAGTTCCGCGCCTAATTCGCGTTTCGGTAGCGAGCGTGCTTATGTTTCATTTATACGATCAC
>JAJLWK010000317.1:0-16398 GCA_030570675.1 Myxozyma neglecta | reverse complement strand
CCAAGTTGTTCATCTTTAACTTGAAGCATTGTTTTCAGATTTTCAGGACGTCCTAGATTTGCTCCATTGGCGGACTGCATTGACTGAAAGTCTGATGCACGGCCTCCTGATTGATACCATCCTTGTAAACGATGAGATTCAGGAATATCAGGATTAACTGCTAACGAGGAGCTTTGTAAAAGGGGTAATGAGCGACCGTTAAAATCACCAACTTTAGCTCCTTTCGCAGCAATAACATCACCAACTTTAGCAGGGAATTCAACAGCGTTCTGACCCCATGCAGTTAAAACAATAGAGTGGTTACTTTGGTCAACGATAACGACATCACGCTTATCAAATGGACGACCAGTCGCTTTTGCGACGATTTGCTGTGATTCACGAACATCATTGACAACACCGACAACGTCGACAATTGCGTCTTTATCGACAGCTGATATCTTTCCAAGTGATTCTACAAAGTTAAATCGTAATTGAGGAATCGGAGCACCAACTTGGTCTTCCGCAAGTTCCACAATTGAGGAATCTTCAAACATAAGTTCATACTCGTTTGCTAAATTTGAAAACTGTTTCTTTGCAATTGTCACTCGGCATCCCGAAATATAGTAAACTTGACCTTCGACTAAAAGATCGTAAAAGTTGTCAACGGCTTTGTTAAATCCCGTTGCGCGGATTTCACTTGTCGAATCAAGAAAATTGACATTGAAAAGTTTACCAGATCCACGAGCATTGTGATACTCACGAATAGCAGATTTAGAAGTCACGCGTGCTTTAATAGTCCACTTATTCTGATACGGAGAAAGTTCATCAATAGTATTCACTGGCCGAGAGTTTGCAGTCGAAGAAGATACTGGTTTGATTGGCGGCTGTGGAGCAGAGACTGGTGCTGCGGGACGTGTTTCGCCGTAGAAAGAGGTATTAGTAGTTGGTTGATCATGTGAATTAGTGCCTTCAATAAACTCAGAAGGCATAACAACGGGATTTCCAAGTTTCTCACAAGCTCCGTATTGTGAAAGGAAGTCATAATCACTGACAATCATAAGCCTAAACACATTAGTAAGAGCATTGATTAAAAATTGTTTAAGTACTCACGTTTTTTGCTTCGCTGACACTGTGCTAACAAGATAATCCTTAATCGAAATAATATGTCCGCGATCAACACCAAGTTGAATCGTTTTATCCGTAAGAGCAGTCTGCAACATAACCTGCAAATAATTCTCGCCATCGGAAATGACAAGTCTCAATCGTTTAGGCGTTCCATTTTCACCGCCGATTGGCTTCTGTTGTAAAACTTGAACTGTAAGTGGACACAAATCAGTTGCGCGCGTGCGCATTACTTGTCGTAATTTGCCAGTTGATAGTGGAACGGACATGATGGGTGATGGGTTTGTTTAATTTTTTGGTCGGAGACGTGTCGTGGCGTGGCGTAGACGTGTTTGACGCGTCGACGCGTAGTAATTTGCGTTTTGCCGCGTGACTTTTGAGCATAAGGGTTTTGTGTAGCTACGCTTAGTGAATGCTTAGAGCTAATTGATATATTCGAAAGCTAAGAAAGTGATGGATTATCTGATCTAAAGGATTAAATGTGTATTTCGGTTGGGACCCGAATTAGAGAAGTTTTTGAACCTATAGACTTCTTTTTCGAATACTGTTCAAGACGTATGTGAGCAGTTATGAATCTTGTTATGAATTTCCACCACTACACAAACGCGTTGCTATTTATAAATTACGAAGGTTGCTTCTCTGTTAAAGGTCTGATAATGCAAAGATATTTAAATTAGAATTCAAGTTGAATTCACAGTAGCTTTGATAATGAGGCAAGTTGCAATATTTGTACAATAAGAATTGCTATATTTGACGTAGGCCGAGCTAGGCTCAGGGCCTATCCATAATGCTCGTAAGAACCGTCATAGTAAGAAAGATCGGCTCAACAAGCTCTTCATTTCCGCTGGAGATTGAACACGTTATAATATAGTTTTTCAGCTGCTCTTATTTTCTTAGTATTTCAGGGTTTTAATCTCTATTGAATTTGAGCTCACATTGCCGAAAGCTGTTTAGTATGGTGGCGATCTGACCAAGGGAGTGGGTTGATTGGGAGGTTGTGCACCCGTAAAACACATTTTGTCTATATTAGAGAGTGGCAAATGAGATGAATGCATTATTTCCGTTATGCATACCGAAAATACCAAATACACCAGCAATTGAGCATGATTGCATAATTTTCAGAGTTTGTCGTTGTATCTGATAGTTAAGGTTATGAGTGATGATCAAGGTTTAGATGAACAAACAGATCTATCACCTCAAATATGCCGACAAACAGGCAACAAGTAAAATCATCATATATTACCACTTAGTCTTAATCTATCAAGAAAAAACTGCATTACATAAACCTATAAACTGAAATAATTATCAAAGGAAGAACTTTCCGGCGATAAGAGATGTCAATGGGCGAGCCCAAAGCTGAGTTGTGCAGCCGTGCGGCTTTTTTAGAGGCAGCCTGAGACTTTTTAGAAAAGCCTGTTTCCAGTTGCCTTCTTGTTTCTTTTGAAGTCCAGCGACACTCTTTTTCTTTTTCATTTTGTCGTAAAAGTTTTAATTTTATTGCTCATTTTTCTTTTATTTGTTTCAATTGTTCGATTCGCATCCCTATTTATTGCTTCGTGAACAATCGCAAAACTGGGCAAAGAAGCGCGTACTACCTCAATGTCGTTTCCTCCGCCTTCATCTTCTGCGGACGAACACCAAGGCTTCCGTCGCCGTCCTACCATTTTCTCTTTTCTGTCATTTAGAACCGGTGACTCACCAATGGCGGACGACAATCAGACTGGTTCAGGATTTGTTGGCTCTGGACTGCTGGAAAAGGGTCCTGAGCGGTATAAAGGCAATGTCAGTGTAGCCCAAGCTCTGCGGTCTCGATTGGCTAAAGTGCTGCTTGTTTCTGTTTTGACTCTCACCATTTTCATTTTGATGTTTAAACCAACGCAAGTGACGCGGTTTGTGCGCCCTGCGCAAGGTTCGGTCGCTACATCTGATGTTGCTAATTCTGTCTGCACAAAATCAGAGTATGCGCTCATGATCGATGCTGGTTCGACTGGTTCGCGTATTCATGTTTATGAGTTCAGTATGTGCACTTCGCCTCCTGGTCTTGTGCGTGAGGTTTTTGAAATGACTCAGCCTGGTCTGTCTTCATACCCTGATGCGCCCGAAGAGGCTGCTAAATCGCTTGATCCTTTGCTCGCTGTTGCCATGAAGGAAGTACCTGACAATCTCAAGTCATGCACTCCTGTGGCTGTCAAGGCTACTGCTGGCCTTCGTTTACTTGGACCTGAACGCAGTCAGACTATCCTTGAGGCTGTTCGAACTCATCTTGAGAAGGACTACCCCTTCCCTGTCGTTCCTGGTGATGGTATTTCCATCATGGACGGTAAAGATGAGGGTGTCTATGCTTGGATCACTACGAACTATCTTCTTGGAAACATTGGTTCCAAGGAAGACCTTCCCACTGCTGCTGTCTTTGATCTTGGTGGTGGATCCACTCAGATTGTTTTCGAGCCTTCTTTCCCCATCTCTGCCGCTGGTATCCCCGAGCAAATGACCACTGGTGATCATAAATACGACTTGGATTTTGGCGGAAGACATTTCACACTTTACCAGCACTCTCATCTCGGATACGGTCTTATGGAAGCTCGCAAGAAAGTCCACGCTGCCGTTGCCGCTACTGCTATGAAGGAGAATAGCGGCGTTCTTCCCAAGAAAGTAGTCAACCCATGTCTTCCTCCCGGAATGGTGCGACCGGTTGAAGTTGAAGTTAATGGATCTCCTGTCAAGGTCAACATGACCGGTCCTTCCTCCCCATCTGCTTCTCAATGCCGATACCTCACTGAGCAAATTCTACAAAAAGACGCTGAATGCTCTGTACCACCTTGCTCCTTTAACGGTGTCCATCAGCCATCTCTTTCACGCACATTTTCCAAGGAGGACATTTACATTTTCTCCTACTTTTACGATCGCACGTATCCCCTCGGTATGCCACACAGTTTCTCCCTTGCGGAGCTTCGCGATTTGACTTCCCGTGTTTGTCAAGGAAAGGCCTCTTGGGACGCGTTTTCCTCTATCCCAGGTGCTTTGGCTGAACTCGACGACAGACCGGAATGGTGTCTTGATTTGAACTTTATGATTGCTATATTACATGCTGGATACGATATCCCTCTCGATAGAGAAGTTAAGATTGCAAAGAAATTGAAAGGAAATGAGTTGGGTTGGTGTTTGGGTGCGTCGTTGCCATTGTTGGATAAGACTTCTGCTGGTTGGACGTGTAAGATTAAGCAAGTTGCTTAATAGATTTGAGATAATGTATAGAGCCGGTAATGGCAAGGATGTGAAGTACACAGGCTGAAGATGCAAATGAGAATGTAGTAATCTTGGGATTCTTGGGGTTGCTGTATATAAAGATTAGAAGAAACAAGAATTAATGAGTTACAGGAATGTATTTATTTGTTTATGTTGGATTTAATTACTTACATTTTTTGCTATTATGCATTCTCTGTGAAGAGTGATGTTGTATGAATGCATTGATAATCAGAGTAAAATAAATATCTAATAAAGAGCGGTTATTCAGTGCGTGGCTTAACAACTATTGATACATTTATCTCTATAAGACACCAATTGGTTTTGCTTCCCAAGAACCTTTGTATAAAGTCCAAGGGACTACTTCGTCATCTCCTTCAACATTACTATTACCATCCTCTGTCCCTTGAGTTTCTAAACCACTGTCTGATTTTGTACTTGTTTGATCTCGTTTGCTTTCGTCGTTTATGATTTCAGCCTTCTCATTCCGTTCGTAATCAAAATCAACCGCATTCGTACCTAGACTCATTCTAACATCTCCCATTTCATCAAAAATCTCAACTTGCTCTTTATAAACCTCACAGAACTTCGCGTCCTCTTCACTATCACCAGATTCGCTCCGACATATTTTTCTCGCTAGTTGTAGGATTGGAAGGAAAATAGCCTTTGGAGGAGATTTCTCAGATATTAGAGATTTTATCTGTGAGAAGAGAATTTTCGGTTTTGTCGGATTTGTTTGTGAAGAAGAGTTTGTGGTCAGAATATGTGTTATCCAACGCTTTGCGTGTAAAAACTGTATCGGTTCCGAAGGTGTTGAGGATAAAAGAATCACATCATTCTCTTCGTTTTTCGATGACTCTAACGGCTCTGAAGTGATAGATTGATGCTTTAGCATAACAGAAAGACAAAATGATAGAAATGAAATTAAAAAAGAGGTGGGAAAAAGCTGTATCAACGGTGAGAAAAAACTTATGCTTTCAAGAGACGAAGGTAATTGTTTTCCTTGCTTTCGTTTCCGTTTTCGTTTCTGAGGTTGATGTGGAGCGGTTTGATAGTGATTGAAAATAAAATCAATTACACATTTTGAAAACGTTTCTGGGTCAAGAGAGTATTGATGTCCTAACGAGTCAAGTATTTTATAGTAAAGTTTTGCTTTTGACGAATTATTCTTTCTTGAATAAATTGGCTTTCCAAAAGACATCTTCTTCATTTCAAAGTCATCATCATCAACATCATCATCGTATTCGTTGACCTCACAGAGTTCTGCAAACTGATTGAGCAATTTAAGTATCGCCTCAACACCACTCTCCTCAACAGCTTCTAATCTAGCCAATTCTGGAATCCAATACCTTTCCTTAACCCATTCTTTAGCTTCAAATACCGCTCGTTCAAGTTCTCCTAGTCCGGGGAGTGACTCATGAGTACACGCATGTCGCAATTCAACAAATGCAGTTGGCATGTTCAATTTGCTCGCGAGTGCTGATAATGGAAGTGCGTATACGCCTGTTTGCTGTGCGTCAAGAAATCCATTCACAAATCGAGTGATTGCAGAGGCGTATGCTAACCGCTTTGCATAAGAGTCAAGATTTTGCACTTGAAGAAGTGTACATGATGTCAATAATGCTGTTGCTTCAATTGCATATGGCAAGGGGCCCTTTATCGCATATGCTTTAGCCTTTCAAATTAATATGTTTAGCGCAAAAGCCGGAAAGAAAGTCAAACATACAAGCGAAATAGCCTCGAGACGACAAGAATCTACAGATTTCCGCGCGTCATCTAAATAGAATAAATCATAGAGCCCCGCAAGTTCGGAACGATCGCGGTAGGGAACTAGTCGGGGGTGATTCATGGTACATGTTGGTGCGGCGAAGGAATATTTTTGAAGCGATACAACTTTGGCATCGGTTGACATCGGGGTAGGGTTATAAGCCGCAGGATAAACTGAGATTTATAGAAAGTTTAAAGCTCTTCCTCTTTTATTCTTACCGACTTATGTTCGTTTGCTTTTTTCTCTCTTATTTGGATTTTCTAATCTTATTCTTTTGTGTATTTTGTGCTAAAGAGTGTATGCCCTTTTAGAACAAAAGCTCTGAAAAGTTACGTGCAGTTCTTACACACAAAGTAAAGATTCTTATTGTATGAGAAATAGAGAATTTCAGATAATTGATAATGGCTCTGCTTAATATGGGCACAAGTATTTTATCTCAATTTGAGGACCGCTGGGGGCTATCGAGAACTTGTTGATAACGATCCTCACTATGTTGCGACAAGACCGCGAAAATTATAATACTTCCAAAGCAAGGTTTTCTTGGTTATCAACTCAGTCGACTGAAATCACAAGGACCATAGAAGCTGACCACACAGGTTTATTAGCAGTGGAAAATACCCTTTGTTCTGCATCAACTCAAGACATGAAAATGACTACCCGACTAGAAAGTGAATTGTCTTAGTCGGAGATCAAGACTCACGCTCTTGAGATCAAGACTCACGCTCTTGAGATCATGCCATCTCATCTTGAAGCTGAAACTAATGACCTCAGAACTCAAGTCTCTGTTCAGGAAAGCCAGACGGAGGAATCGGGCTGACTGGCATGCACACTCTGGAGAAATGGTTGCCACTGCTACCAACATTATGAAGCTGATGTGGATACTGTCGCAAGGGCTGTGCACCCTGGACTTCCTGATACTGTCCAAGCACAGTCCAACATTGAGCTGCAATGCTTACCCCAACTAAAAAGATCTGGTTTGACTTGGAGATGGTTTGTAAATGCTATTCTTGAAGGGGATGATCCTGTAAGTCGTGAAGTCCACATCCTCAAGAATCTGTGAGCAATGCCTTGGCCACAGGATCAGAGAAACACTTCAAGGAGATATACGCAGCTTTTTCTTGTGTTCTAACGTCTTCAACTCTTCAAAGCTTTGAGGTCAATAGACATGCTAGGAATAATTTCAACGCAAACAGACGATGCACTATGGCAAGGTACAATCATCGGTACATGATGCCTTTTGGTCTCTGAAATAGCTGCAGTTATTTTCCAAAGCACTTCTCTGAATGCTAAGCCATGTAGAGCTTCTTAAATGATTCTTAAATAGTAGCTGGGGGCATTTGTGTGTCTAAAAGGTATCATGTGCCATTGGTAAATAAATGCCTCAGTGAGCAGTATCCTTCATTGTGCTTTGTGTGATGGCTGTTTTTGGGAGCCAGAGTTCTATACCATCAAGCAGTAGAAGTGTTATAGAACTTTTAGTCTATTTCTATAGAGCAACACAAAAGGCATGTCATAACAAGAGTCTCATAAATATCACGAATATGCACCAAAAAAAAAATCGAAAAATTAAAAAAGTAAAATCTATGAAGAAAACCATGCAACACCAAACGCCATCTGGTAAATCATATAAAGTAAGAAGAGTAATATGGCGCACGAGGACGTCAGCTAGTGACATAAATAACACCTAAAGAAAACCCGACAACTAAAGCAAATACAATGGAGCACGTCGTGAGCACAGATCTGCGGACAGCGCGCTGCCGATGGCGATTGCGACTGTGGTGGTGGTGGTGGTGATGGGGGTGGAGGTTGTGCAGATGGGGGTTATGCCGCTGGCGCCGCAGCAGCTGGCTTTCGGGGTCGCTGAGGTCGTCGTCGTTCGCGCTGCTGTACCTGTCACGCACGTCTGCGTCGGTGTCTGCGCCCTCGTCGTCGCTGTCGTATAAAAGATGCGACGCGCTGTCGATGCCAAGCGCCGACGCCGACGCCGAAGACACAGACGAGCCGCGAGCAGCAGCAAAAACGCGCGGCGACGCGGGCGGGTTTGGCAGCGCAAACACCGCGGACCCGTCGTACACAAAGGTCTCGTCCGAGTCGTCAGAGTCGTGATCGTCGACTGCCGACGCGACTCGGGCTGCGAATATGTCTGCGCGCGACGATCCGGCAGAAACAGGCGGGATTCGCGGTCTGTGTTTCTTTTTCGACCGTGCTGAGCCTGTGCGTGAGCCTGGCACCGTCAAGTTGGAGCTTGAGTTGTTGAGTGTCGAGATGTTGGACGCGGCGAGGGTGCTGCCGCTATTTATATTGATGCTCGGGGCGCCGGGATTGATGCTGTTTGGCGGAGCGTGGTTTGTGCTACCGCCGCCTGCCACAATCGGCGCGATTCCCACCACAGCCGCCGCGCCGCGAAGCGAGCCTGTTTGCGTGGGCACCGTCTCTGTCTCGACTTTCATCGCGTTCGTACTCGCGCCCGCATTCGTCCCACTCGCACCACCACCGCCTCTTCTCCCGCTGTTTAGGCGCGTCGAGCCATCTGCTTCACACGCACCTTCCATCTTTTTGTAGTTTTATCAAGATTAAAGAGATCCTGTAGCGAACGTAATGTGCAAATCAGAGCTGAAGCGCGCTCTCTGTGGCGGGTCTAGAAGGAGGAAGGAGGTGTCGAGGCCCTGACCCTGTGTTTAGATCGACGCGACGCGTCTCCATTTGGGCTCATTTACTCGAACCACTGTTCTTATTCGCTGTTTGAATTCCAGCATAAACAATCCAAACCATTTACTCGTCGACTTCAACGCAGCTGACGCATATTCACTCGTTGGGAAAAACCTAACTCCTACGCATACAGTGATCAAAACACATGATATACAAACACAATACATAGAAAACTCAACAAACACTCAAATACAATACATAGCATTAAACCGAATCCAACAGTTACATATCTGACCGTTTTTTACAAAATTCCCATAACATCTTGACTAAAGAATCTGGCATTGTATACAAGTCGAGATGAAATTCTCCCTCTATGGCACTTATTAGCATCAAACCACACAACAAATCATTTAATAAAAACTCACCCTCAACGTCGTTTTTGATGTACATCTCTGGTGTCCGGTTCTCGGTCACCATTTGAACTACTTGGAGTAAATCATCTTCACCAAGTTTTTCCAGCGCCTCAGCAAGCCTGTCCATATCTACCGCAGAACCAGATGCGTTCTTTGTTCGCTTTTTCGGCTGCTCATGACCATCATGTCTGCGCTTCTTTTGATCATCAGCTGTACCAGCTCCTCCAGCTGCCCCCGCACTTGCCACCGCTCCAGCTGAAGCACCTGTACTCAACGGCTCAGGAACTGGACCCGACTCTGCTAAAAGCTTTGCCAGACCAGGTCGATTTGTAGGAAACGTTAGTTCGTGAAGAACGTCATAACTGGGTTCCAGAAAATTAAGGTCGTGAACCACAATATGCTCTCCTCCACGATCCGCCATATGCAGCACCACAGACATATCGAACTCTCCCCATCCCTGTTCCTCAATCAAAAATGGCGGCTTCTTGAGCGTACGATTTGGATTATTAAACGTAGGATGTAATCTGTACGTCACTTTATCAAACACAGTCGCTGGAACCTCGGCACCGCTCTCGGTATCTAACAGACATAATCGAACAGACCATTTCCGCATAGGAAATCCCTCCGCTGCGGGTTCCAAGTCTGCTAAGACTTCACTAGTCGTCGTGATCTTCACTGTTCGCGTCACCTCGTTCGCCATTGCATGCTCTTTCTTTTGTTTTCTCTCGTCCTTTGTCAATTCTCTATTATCAAACTCGCTTCACTTACCTTGTCTGTGCCCTTAATTCTTTGCCCTTGCCCTGCGTCATCACCTAGTCTTCCGTTGCGTTTGCGTGAATTTTACTTGCAATACTAAGGTATTTATTATCATTGGAGTGTTATGTGATTATGCTACTACATAGAGGTGAGTGATTTTTTGCTCTAGCTTGTGCATTAATACATACGTTTACATGAGTACAATACAGCCCAACTTGAGATTCTCTGTCCATAAACAATACCAAAAAAAGCACTGAACATCACCATCTACATGGTCTGGATCTAGAAGATTAATAAGTTAGCATAGAGCCAAATGCCGGATCATTATCATAAATGAAGCGCAAACGAGTTGCAATAACTAGGATTCTTACTACAGCTTGTTTAACAATAAGTATCAAGACTTCATGAATTTTCTATAATCACAGATACATGCCCAAATCTGCAGATATCAAATTTCTAAAAGAATACAGGGTACTCGTTACTCTTTTATTTTATGAGACGCATATAGAGGCAAACTAGACAAGCTTCACGTGGAACTTAAATATCTTCACTTTAAACACAATTTCGTAGAGAAATTTCCACTCGAAAGTTTTCCTTGTGATGAGAAAATAACTAAAGAATGGCTTAAAACTGGAAATAACAAGTCTAACTGTGGTACAGACGTTAGTACAAGTGGTCTATTTGGAAGGCGTAAAAACTCTCCAGTGAAAACTCTAGTAACTAGTTGGACGAAGCGAATATTCGTTACACAATGAAAAAAGCTTATTCGTGGATCGTATAAAAATTAGAAATCATGTTCTCTTTGATTGTTAAACACGTCAGTTGTGCAGCAGGTGTTCTTGATAACAACACACATATCCTCAATTTGTTCTAGTGTACATTATTATACTCAATAGCTTAATTACATCATATTAACCAATGACCATAGCAAGTCATTGCTGAAACTATCCCGAATATCTACAAACCTACATAAATTACATAAACCCAATATGAATAAATACCATACTTAGAAAAAATGACGACTCCGCCCCCCTCGTGAACTGCACCAATCGCAATAAACCTCAGTAGCTCCCTCTTGATGCGTCCGACAATACTTCGCCTTGCAAAACGCACATACATTCATAGACCTGCAATCTTCACATCTTGGTCCGCAGTCGTAGCAATCTAGTCGCGCACACAGCGCACTCGGATCGCATTTCGTGCACCATGTTTTTCCGCACCCGGTACATGAACGTAGTAATGCGCACCGAGTACATAATTCCTCGCCAGATCCACATTCCGCACACTGGCGACCGCAGTGCTCAACAAGAACTTTGCCATGGATGTCACCGGCATGCACAGTTGCAGCGCAGGGTATCAAATCTGTCTTGATGTTTGCTTCATGGGTTAGACTGATAATCTCTGACGCTATTATTGAAGGCTTGTTTGTGACAAATGTTGGACCTCCAAGAAGATATAAAGTGCGGATTGTTGGCCGACGAGCGCACATTGGTGTGCAACACTGTACTTTGCTCATTATTTCACTGTCATTGTAGTTATCGCCGTAAGTCATAGTATTCTCTGTAGTCTCATTGAACGACTCGTATGATGTCGTAAAGTCATACTCAGTAGCCGGCGACGAACCTGTCGATACTTCTACCGAAGCATCCGACATTTCAGCGTCATCTCTATCAGCTTCTAAGCTATCTCGTAAAGCTCTTTCCGCAGCCTCTCTTGCAACCAACGGTGCAGCGCAAACCGGCAGTGGATCCAGAAAATATCTTTTAATCAATTCACAAAGAGCTTCCGCAGACCATCCAAATGATTCTCGCAAGCTGAGCGCTCGCAACTTGGTATCTAAAAACAATGTAGCAAGAAGGTCATCGTCTAATGCACAACCATCAAGTATCAAGCTCCTCACTCCCCCTCCTCCTCCCTCATTAATGCTGAGGAAACTATTGAAAACTGCTTTCTCAATGCTATATGACCTTTCGCGCGATAAATCTAAAACGGGAATTGCACCAGGTCGCGCAAGAAGTGACCTAGTTGCTTTATTTGTTGCAGCAAGTGCAAATAGTGACCGCGCATCCGCTTGAGCTGTAAATTCTCTTACAATAATTTCATTCGCAAGAACATCCTCCAAACCAACTCCCATCGCTTATTAATCCTCTTCTATCTCTACCGGTTCCCTAATGTACTTTTTTTTCCCTTTTCGATGCAGTATACCCTCTATTCTTATTTCTTTGTCTTATGCTAATTTTCGTCTGCGCGGGAAATGAGCTTCCGCGTATTTAACATTTCCGCCGGTCTCGTTCGCACGGCTTGTCCGCCACCACAACTCCCGCCGCACAGAACCGCCGAGATGCCCCGGTTCTCGGTCCGTGCGTGACCGAGACCGGGCTTTATTTTTGACTTGGGTTTTCTCGGGTTTTGGCTGATTTTAATTTATTCATTTACCAATCGGTCTTTGTCTATTACAAGTTGCCGGATTGCCTATTTTGGAAAATCTACTAGAATTTCTGCAATTGATATATGAATAAATATACTGTATACTATAATTTACGCACTTGCACATCTTGTACTTGTGCCTGAGACATCATACATAAACTTCTCAGACTTGATCTTGACAGTTTCTTACTTCCGGTTGATCGATTGTTCGCTGTTTCTGACAACCGTCGCATGCTCTTTACTACTGTTTTCGCTATTCTCAGTTTTCAAGTCCAACACAAACTCTGTGGGTATCCCAATTTCACACTCTCCTCCATTCAAAGTACTCTGAACAAACTCCTCAAACTTCTCACAGACTGTATCACTTTCACAAAGGTCGTCATCGCATCCAGGTCCAGACGTATCCCAAGATAGTTTCCCACCGTCATCAACCAATCCTTTCAAGAGTTCTCCACTTTCGTCCTTTTCCTCCGCAATTATCATCTCGTCCGGAAATGCAATCAACTCTGCTCGCTTTCGCCAAATGTAATTTCTATCAGAAGTAAACATCACACCAGCTCTAGTTTGCTCCCGTTTCCGCCCGTAATGGTTACCGGGCAACATGGTTATTTGTCGCTCGAATCCTCCTTTTACTTCCTTCACCAGCCGTGTCTGCAAATCGGTTTGACAATTCAAGCTTATGCCCACTTTATTTTTTTCTGGTCCTCGTAAGTAATATGTGGCCCGCTTTCCTTCCATAATAGCCATACTATGCAATAAAGCCCTCGAACATCTTTCTCTCAGCAACGCTTCCACTTCGCCACATGTCCCGTCCTCTATTTTTCCAATCTCACCTCCTGTCATTCTATTACAGAAAATTCGCATATACTCTCCGAAAGACCGACATCCATTCTCAAACCTCAACGGCAACGGTACAGTGAATCCCGTATACGAGCTATATGTTTTCGCAGTTATTCCGGGCGGCATTGGACACGCTGCGTTTAAATAGTACTCTTCTTTGTCCACACCTAGGTCGTCAAAATATGAAAATAGTGTGCGAGGAAGCGTCATTCCTGATACTGCCTCTGCAGCTAATGACTGCTGTAATCGCTCTGCTTGAGCACGCATGTTATATTTATATGCTTCATAACTCAATTTCGGGAAAGTAGCGCGTTTGGCGCGGTCTACTCGATGACCTTCGCGCTGAATTAGACCTTGCATGAGGGGCATGTACAAGGACAGGTACTCCGGACATTTTATTTCTACTGTCGTCGTACTGAGAAGTCTGTGAAGTGACTCTGGTACTGTAGGAAGATTCTGAAGGTATTTGGGTATTTCTTGCAGAGAGTAAGTACTTGGGTATTTATATGAAACAGATTGAGAATGGTATAAATCAGGCTTTTGCCGTTGATGCATAGTATGCGACTGAAATTGAGCTTGCGAGTTTGCTGGCTGCGAAAGACTGTACAGTTTCGTACTCTTGTTCAAATTACTCGGATATCTATCTCGCTCAAAAAACAATAAATATTGTGACAGATTAGTTTTCGAACAGCACAGTGCGGGTGGTAGCTTCAAGGAATCGGAAAAATAAAAGTCAGAATCATCAGAATTACAGTGCGTTTTTCCTAATGAAAAACTTCGTTTATGCGCAGATTGCTGCCCATATTGTTTTGAATTACATTGAAGTGAACTTTGCAAAGAGAAAGAGCGAACTCGTGACACAAATTTCTGATAGCGGTTTTTGAGTCTACTTCTCCGACTATTCTGGCCATTTTCAAGATCTAAATCGTCACTTCCAAAATCAAAAGCTAACTCCTCTAAAATGTCAAAGTCGATGTTATATGGTGCGTTTTCTTCAAAAATCGAATCTTCAATAGTCGTGTTCACTTTCTCGCTTGGTCTTTCTCTTTTTAGCGGCTTGAGAATGTCAGAAAGCATAGCTTGAGTATGACTTCCTATAAAAATAAAAATAAAAGTTAATAAATCGAATCGTATCGTTAAAGAGTGTTGAAGTAACGATAGTAAGAAATAGAATTCGCTGTGTACTCGACTTTTAAGTGCCAATTTGTGCGGAAGAATCGGGGTTTGGATTCAGACTAGACAATTCAGGGGTAATCACTGCAGTTGTGCTGCTTCACTTGCCAAAAGTAATCTGGATCTCAAAAATAACAACAGCTTCAGAGCAAAATGCTGCAACAACGGATACTGCTATTGCTTTTCGTCTTATTAGTATTTTTGCAATGTGCCACAAATATTGTAGCCGCTTCAACAGTAGCAGCGACCGAAAAAGGCGGCTCAACAACATTCTGTAAGTGCACATGCGCGACTAATTCGACACTCGTGAGAATGCCTCTCACAGACGCCGGATCTTCACCAAACTGTCTATCATGCACGCGAAAGTTTTGCATAGATTACAATTTGCCGATATGTAAAGAAGTCGAGGAATCTGAAGTGTTTGCTACTTGTTATCGTATGTTGTTACTTTGATGAGGTGATTTTGACAATTTCAGCTAATTGTGATTAGAACGGGACTCAATAAAAGACAAATTCGTTGTGGTGCTGTTTATTTCTGTCACTGGTGGATTGATACTATACGCATTAATAAAGGAGGTCAAATCGCGAGTTTTACAAGTACGTTATGTTTAAACCTTTCGATCTAGTATGATTGCTAATAACGATATACAGCGGCGGAGAAATAGTCATCTCTAGGATTCAGCAATTTGAAACTTACAATATCATGTACTACAGAATATAACATGAGAAGATGCTGATATTGTATGATTTATCTTAGAGGTCAGATACAACATCATTTACGCAGAAGCCGTCAAAACCGACAGTTTTTGGTTTAGAGACATCTCATTCCCTATGTAGTATTTGCGCATGGTACGCAGATATTAAGAAATAAAGATCATAATGTAAGCTAGCAATGCATTAATGAACACTATGAAAACCAATAAAAATAGTTTTGATGATAGAGTAGACATTTTACGACAACCCAATGAGTTAAAAACTCTAATTGTGAACGAAGGTGTTGCGCTGGTCTGGATACTCTGGGGTATTCTGACCTTAGACACATAGCACTTTTACAAGCCGACTGCTTCAGACATATTTATATATTCATAGTAGTTTGCAAGGATTATTATTTTTATTGAAGCTTGAACTTTTGGGAGGATTTGTTACAAATGGTGGAAGCACCAAATAATATTCAGCAGAATGGTGCCGATAGGACGTCAGATTACAGACCAGAAGATCTGGACGATGCGACAATTTTACGACTAACACAAGAAATAAAAGATGAAGAGGCTGCAAAGGTATGTTGTAAATAAAGGAATAGACGTATTATGATTATGTTGACTAATCAAATCAGAATCCGTTGGTCGGGCGCTGGGTGTCGTTGGCATCCTTATTAAAGGACTATCCAGATGTTTCGTATCAAGGGAAGATTAAGGTATGTTGGATCAGATTTTCCTCTTTGAAAAGAAGGCAGCAAAGACTAATATACTACTTGGTGTAGGCGCTTGTCACAGAAAATGCCGGATACAGACCAGTTCGTGGTGATGGAAATTGTGCCTGGAGAGGTTTGTCACCTTTGATCTGGCCTGTGAATCTACACTGACAAGTAATGTAGCGTTTGCATACCGATTTTTTGAGCAGGCACTAGCATATCCACCAGCTGAAATTAAGCTGCTAAAAACATATATCATGTCAAAGACAAGTCTATTAGAAGCAGCAGGGTATACCGAGAGTGGGTATATTGATTTTGTCGAAGAGACCGAGGCGTTGTTTGATAGACTTATTTTAATGACGGATGAGCAGCTACTTCTTGAGTTTAACAACATGGAAATTTCGTCTGCTATTATTGTTCATTTTCGATTGCTAGCGGCGGCGTACGTTAAACGCCACGCTGAAGATTATTTACCATTTATCGATGATGGAGAAGGTACTACTGTTGAAGAGTATTGCAACCGGCAGATTGAAGCATTCGCGGTCGAAGCAGACCATTTGGCGCTGAGTGCATTAGTGAACGCGGTCGCGTGCGCAAAACTAGAAGTTGTGTATATG
>JAJLWK010000316.1:0-16436 GCA_030570675.1 Myxozyma neglecta | reverse complement strand
ACTGATCCGAGGCTAGATCCCACATCGGACAAATTCTCTGCGGCGTTCTTTGTGGAGACTCTACTTAGTATTGAGAAGAAAGACCCTGCAACATTCCCTACGCGGACTGCCGGCGTATCATTTAGTAATCTTTCTGCGTACGGATTTGGAACAGCAACGGACTATCAGAAAGATGTTATTAATAGTCTTTTCCATTTGGTCGATAGAGGATTGGCGTTTGTTACTCGAAGAAAGGAAGCCCGAATTGATATTCTAAGAGATTTTGATGGATTGCTGCTCCCTGGAGAAATGCTCATGGTTCTTGGTCGACCTGGATCGTAAGTATATATTTTTCCATTATGGGGGTGATATTAAGTATTTCTAGTGGTTGTACAACATTCCTGAAGTCAATTGCTGTCGATACTCATGGATTTCATTACAGTCCTGAAACGAAGCTTAACTTTCAAGGTACGATACGGTAAAGGCAATTTGGAGAGACCGTCCTGTTAACATTATTTAGGAGTGTCGAAAGAGCTTATGGAAAGTCAATTTCGAGGAGAGGTCGTCTATAATGCAGAAACGGACACGCACTTTCCACATTTGACAGTCGGCCAAACATTGTTATTTGCTGCTTTAGCGCGAACACCAAAAAACAGATTTGCGGGAGTTTCACGTGAAGTATATGCGACTACCATGCGTGATGTAGTCATGTCTATGCTTGGACTTATGCATACCATGAACACCAAAGTCGGTGATGAATATGTTCGAGGTGTATCAGGCGGTGAACGCAAAAGAGTCTCAATTGCCGAGTCAATGCTTAGTGGTGCTCCTCTTCAATGCTGGGACAATTCAACTAGAGGCCTTGATGCTGCTACTGCTATGTCGTTCATTCAAAATCTGAAAATGTTCGCAAATATTACGAAAACAACCTCCTTGGTGTCGCTATACCAAGCTTCGCAAGGTGCCTACGACTTATTTGATAAGGTTGCGGTATTATATGAAGGTCGTTTGATTTACTTTGGACCTACAAAAAGCGCGAAAGAATTTTTTGATGATATGGGATTTGAATGTAGGGCACGTCAGACTACTGGCGACTATTTGACCTCACTGACGAATCCTTCTGAAAGGATTGTTAGAGATGGTTACGAACAAAAGGTTCCTCGCTCTCCTGATGAATTTGCTGCGAGATGGCGGGGCAGTGAATTGTATTTACAAATGATCAAAGAAATAGAAGAATACAACCGAGCCTATCCCATTTTGGGTCCGACATTTAATGATTTCAGAAAAGCACACAAGGCGTCACAGGCCGATCATCTTTCTTCAAAATCGCCCTACACAATTTCGTACAGTATGCAAGTTCGGTTGTGCATTACTCGAGGTTTTCAGAGAATTGCGAACGATATCAGCACTTCATTGGTTAATGTATTGTCCAATTTTATTCTATCTTTGATTATCTCGTCAGTATTTTATAATTTACCTCAAACTACCGGATCATTTTATTCTCGATGTGCCTTGCTCTTCTTTGCTGTATTGATTGCTGCGTTTACCTGTGCAATTGAAATTATTCAGCTTTATCACCAGAGACCAATTGTTGAAAAACATACTCGATATGCTCTATACCACCCTTCAACTGAGGCCATTGCTAACATGATCTGTGAGCTTCCTGTGAAAATTGCTACCTCGATTTCTTTCAACCTCACACTTTATTTTATGACCAACTTAAAGCGTGAGCCAGGAGCTTTCTTCATTTATTTACTTTTTTCATTTTTTTGTACCTTGACCATGTCAGCAATATTTAGGACCATTGCAGCATTAACTAAAACCATCTTTCAAGCTATGGCTCCAGCTGGTGTTATTATGCTTCTGATAGTAATCTACACCGGATTCGTCATACCTACACGAAATATGCATGGATGGATTCGATGGTTCAATTATATTGATCCGATTGCATACGTCTTTGAGGCATTTCTGATCAACGAATTCAGAAATCGCCAATATAGATGCTCTAGCTTTGTTCCCATGGGAAGTGTTTATAACCTAATCCCTATCGCTGATCGAATTTGTTCTGCCGCTGGCTCTGTATTAGGAGAAGAATATGTAGAAGGAGTTGCCTACATTGAAACCAGCTTTGAATACAAACCGCAGCATCTTTGGAGGTAATTTCATGGTATCAGAAACAATGGGTTCTAAAGCTAACTGTTTTAAAGGAATTTTGGTATTGTGTGCGCATTTCTGATATTTTTCAACGCTACCTATCTTATCGCAACAGAATACATTAGATCCGCCAGATCAAAAGGAGAAGTTTTGGTCTTTAAGCGAAGCCATTTCGTGAAAAAGAATCAGTTTTGGAGCCGAGTTAGCTCTCTGAAAAATAATGTAGCGGACGACATTGAGAGTGCACTCAAACGAGAGAAAATTAATACTGCAGATGATAGTGTTAAAACCGAAGACTCGGATGAAATCAAATTACAGAAACAGACTGATATATTTTTCTGGAAAGATGTGTGTTATGACATTCCTATCAAGAATGGCTCAATTAAACGCTTGCTCACGAATGTTGATGGATATGTTAAACCTGGTACTCTAACTGCTTTAATGGTACGTTTCAATTCTTTGCATCAAAAATAGCTGCTGACAAGATCTTATTAGGGTGCTTCGGGTGCTGGAAAAACAACACTACTTGATGTTCTAGCTTCTCGTGTTACATTCGGAGTTGTGACCGGAGAAATGTTGGTTAATGGCCATCAGCGTGATGGGTCGTTTCAACGTAAAACGGGTTATGTACAGCAACTTGATATTCACCTGCAGACTTCTACTGTCCGTGAGGCTCTCCGATTTTCTGCAGTTTTGCGCCAACCTGCGTCTATCCCTATGTCAGAAAGAATTGCTTACGTTGACGAAGTCATTAAAATCCTTGAGATGGAGAATTATGCCGACGCGGTCGTTGGAATTCCGGGAGAAGGTCTGAATGTCGAACAGCGAAAGCGGCTTACTATAGGTGTTGAGTTAGCAGCGAAGCCGCAACTACTTTTATTTCTCGATGAGCCTACTTCAGGTCTTGATTCACAGACAGCTTGGTCAATTCTTGCACTGTTACGGAAACTCACCAACCACGGGCAAGCTATCCTGTGTACAATTCACCAACCTTCGGCTGTTCTGTTCCAACAGTTTGATCGCTTGTTGTTTTTGGTTCCAGGCGGTAAACCTGTTTATTTTGGTGAGATTGGGGCTAACTCACGAACTTTAATTAACTACTTTGAGAGGAATGGGTCTCATCTTTGTGCTGAAAATGCAAATCCAGCGGAATGGATGCTTGAAGTGGTCGGAGCAGCTCCTGGAACGGTAATGATAAAAGATTGGGTTCAGGTTTGGATTGATAGTGCAGAACGCGCAGCTGTTCGATCAGAATTAGATCAAATGAAAGAAGAACTGGTCAAGCTTCCAATACGCGACGACATCCATGCACATGAAGAGTTTGCAGCAAGCTACTGGGTTCAATTCAGAGAAGTAGTTTTACGTGTATTGCAGCAGTTTTACTGTACACCCTCATATATTTGGTCCAAAATGTTTCTGTGCTTGTGCTCTGGTATTCTTATTGGCTTTTCTTTTTATAAATCGGATATGAGTCTACAAGGCCTTCAAAACCAAATGTTTGCTGTCTTTATGCTTTACACAATTTTCATTAATGTATCGTCTCAACTGATGCCCAATTTTGTTTTGCAGCGATCTCTATATGAGGCTAGAGAACGTCCTTCCAAAACTTACTCATGGCAGTCATTTTTGGCTGCAAATATACTAGCAGAGATCCCCTGGCAACTGCTATGTGGACTACTAGCCTTTTTGGTATGGTACTATCCCATTGGTTTTTACGAGAATGCTAAACCCGACCACCAAGTTGGTGAACGAGGCGTTTTGATGTTTTTGTTGATTGAGACCTTCATGATTTTTACTTCCACCTTTTCACACATGGCCATTGCAGGAATTGAAAGTAGTGAAGCTGCGGCGCATCTGTGCGCTTTTGCGATGTCGATGACTTTAATGTTCTGTGGTGTACTTGTGAATCCGGATGCAATGCCAGGATTCTGGATCTTTATGTATCGCGTATCTCCATTTACATATTTAGTTGATGGCATGCTTTCAGTCGGCATTGCAAATACTCAAGTCACTTGTGCAGATATCGAGTATCTACATTTTCCTTCGTTTCCTAATTCAACTTGCGAAGAGTACATGTCTGGATATATGTCGGTCGCTGGTGGTTATCTTGCTGATCCGTCGTCAACCGGCATGTGCTCTTTCTGTCCAATTAAGGAAACTAACACTTACCTGAAAAGTGTCCATGCTAGTTATCATGTTCGATGGAGAAACTTTGGACTGATGTGGGTATATATCATATTCAACGTCTGCGGTACGTTTGCAGCTTATTGGTTGTTTCGGGTTCCCAAGAAAACTCACAAGATACACAAAAAAGACATTCACTTATTACATATGCCTGAACATCTTATACATCATCAAAAAGGGAGGGAAATACTAGAAAAGCCACAAGAGAGCATTGGCGTTAATTAGATTTGATATGTTTTTGTTATTGTTATTGTATGTTGGTGTCGGATTTTGCGGTACTTTGTAAGTCAATATATCTTTCATGAGTATGCTGTCAGAGAAAAATAGATTATTGTGGTTAGAATGAACGGCTGATAAGTATACGCTCGTTCATAGATTTCTGCTAAGGAGTTTCTGCTAAGAAGTTTGTTTTTTGTTTTATCTCGAACAGCCACATTTTAGCCAGCAAGCTTTAAACTTTGAACGTAACGCTTAAACAAACGCTTGACATGTTACCAGAGAACCAAACACAACTTTGTTCTTGGTATTTACCCCACGCGCATGCAGTGACTAACTTGCACATTGGTCATATCGACTGTGTGTACATGCTTGAAGTAAGCATATTATAAAATCATAGGAGTAAAATTATACATTAAAGTCATTTACGTTTGCATTACCGAAAACACTGCATGTTTTCTGTACACTGCGGGTATGCTATCAAACGAATTTTGAAGCTTGCCCCCACTCTGGAAGAATAAATTAAGTGTTTTATGTTTCAAACAATGTATAAGTTAGCGCAAAACCCGAATCAGGAACAGAGCGTACCTGGTGTACCCATTTCGAATTTGAGTAATTATCGCTATATAAAGCTAGACTAAAAATATTGTTGCGACTCGTAGATTTCCAGTGGGATTGGGTGTTTTGTGAGGAACCTTTTTATCCATAGAATATATTTAATTCATCTGCAAAACAAAACTGCACAAAAAAAGCTTTAGTGAATACCAAATATTTCTACACATTTAAATAGCCAGCTATTCGAAGTGCTGAGTTACGATGACATAATATTTGAAAACATGAAATTGAACCCGAACATAATTAGCAAAAACTAAATCCTTTATACAAACATCAAACTAGTACTGATAGCGGAAGTTAGGATTCTCCATATCAGTCAAATCCTCAAATGCGTGAGTAAGATCAACATCAGGAACAGCATCCCCACTAGCAAACTTCTTGTCTTTTTTGCTATTCTGAGCCATCAACCAAATGCGAAGTCCAAAAAGCATAATAATAAGTAACCCATAGCAGCCCATATGAACAGCGAAAGCGGTCAGATAGCGAGGGGCATCAGTAGTTCGGAAAGCTTGAGGGCCAACAGTGTTACCCACAGCCCATCCAATGAAGTTCATTGCAATAGCAACGGTCTTCTTAGTTTGTCCGGCAACATTACGAGAAAGCATTGAAAGACCCAAAGTAGCGGCAGCCCAGAAAGACAATGTTAAATAGTAACAGAACAAAAGAGCTGCACGACGAGTCACCGTATTGTCATTCTCAACAGTCATCAACACGATGGTACCGATAATAGAAGGAATAATAAAGCCAATCATGACAAAAATGTTTTCTTGAAATCTCTTTGACAACCAAGCAGAACCAAGCAAGACAACGATAAGATAAGCACCAAGAACCATGGAAAGAAGCTGAGTCTGCAAAACGGTGAAACCAAAAGAGGTAATGATAATGTTTGCGAATGCACCTAAACCAGATGTAGGAAGAGCGGTGAAAAACTGAACCAAAGGATAAGCCCAACATTGAGGATCACGTAAAGCTTCCCAAACATGTTCACGACGGAAATTCTTATTTTGAAGTCCGGTCTGATTTGCTCGAACACGTTCAACCATAAGCTTCTTATCTTCTTCAGAATAGCAGCGAGCGCGCATTGGAGAGTCGGGCAACCAGAAAAAGACAAAAACACCCCAAACAACCGAAATACATCCGTACGTTAAAAACAAAATTTGCCAGTTGTAAAGAGCAGCTCCATGAATTAGAGTGAAGCAGTAAGCCAAAATACCACCCACAATCTGTTGACCACCATTCATCATATACCAAAGTGCAACAGTAGCAGCCTGCTCTTCACGTTTATACCACATAGCAGATAGAACAACATTAATCGGCTGACAAGAGCATTCAAAAAAACCAAGAAGAGTACGGACGATAACCAAATGAGTGAAATTCTTGCATGCAGCATGAGCGCCAAGAGCTACAGACCACGCAACAATATTGAAAGCTAAGTATTTTCCAATTGGTACTCTTTGCACAATCCATGTAGTCGGAAACTCCCAGCAAAGTACAGCAAGGTAAGTACAGGTTGTTAACCACTGATAATCCTGGCCAACAAGATTGGTTTCTTCCTTAATTCCCATGATAGACGCAAACGATAAAGTACCTTTGTCGAGAGCTTGTAGAAAGTAGGTGATAATCATGACAGATAAAACGCGCTTGTCAATCATTCGTTTCAATCGTCTATTTTCTTTTTCATCAATGACAACTGGAGAGTCGCTGGTGTACTGAAGAATCTCTTTATCAACTCTTTCATTTTTGACGTGGTCAAACTCATCAATGTGGGTAACGTCGGGTTTGTCGGCCATTTCTTCGGATTTCTTCAACTGTCAATGAATAGAACTTGAATTTGAATCGTTTGTTTTTAGCTAACAAAAAGTTGAGATTTGAAGTAGATATATTCCATGAAAACGAGGAACAAGAAGTGTATTTTAATAGACGGGTACCCCGTGGGGTCACTGCGGAGGCTCGTGGGGTCTAATACACGTGATGTGAGATCCCCGTGGGGAATTACTAGCGCGATTTGAACCCAAGTAATTGTTACTAAAACCATTTGAATAAGTTTTCGCCGTTGCGCGCTTGGACTAAAGTGTGGGGCAAGTGTGTGAGTCGTTCTTGCCCCGCATTAATTGGCGCGATTCTGGGCATGTTTCACGTGACTTGCTCTTGCTCGCCGAGATTATCTACCGAATACGTCGCTGTTCGAGCTTGATTATCATGAGTTTAATTCGAAAATAGAAACTTAAACTAATTGAGGGTTTTCAGCCTCGCGTCTCAATTCCATGACTCAGGGAGGCTCTATTGTAAACACCTTAACTTATTAATCAAGTGATTGGATACCCTGGACCCCAAATTGTCGGGTTGCATCGCCTACAGTCAGGAAATAATTTTAAAGATTAGTTTGAGCGGAAATGCTAATACAGATTTCTCACTGGTGGCCACAATCAAATCTAATTTCACAATGCTAGTGTAACTAGCCGGTCCAAAAGATAGCTGAAGAATGTCCGTTAGACTAGCGCGAAGAAGGAAAGTGTAACCATACTATTGACCGTTCTGAGATTTACACACAAAAAATTAGAGAGTAGTATTTGTTTAAAACCAACGTCGGTTCGTAAAAGGAACGAGCTCTGTGCACGGGGGATCACGAGCCATTGCCTCATAGATTGCTAACGATGCGGGGTGTTGATGCATTGGTGCCAGAATCAAAAGAGAAAGCGCAGACACTGAATTATTGCAACAGAATTTAGAGAAGAGTAATAGCGGCCACAAACAACGTAATAACATTTTGAGTGGAGGAGAGCGCTTTGGATTGCTGCAAACACAGACTTACATTGTTGAAGGTGCAACCCCGCATTTTAATAACTTTCCGTAGTGGCGCTAGCGCATTGTTCCACCGGACCTCGCACAGTCATTCAGCCGGCTGCCAAGATCTTTAGCTAAAGGGTTAGGTTAATATTTTATCACGTTATAGGATAAGTACGAATTCTGGTTACTGTACCTGATTCCCTGTCCAATTCAGAGCGGAACTGGTGAGTTATCTAAGAGAATGGGGGCAGACAAATCAACCTTGTGACTTTCACTTAAACGAGAAGTCTGCCCCCGTGCTTTTTTCGAATTCTTATAATAATTAATTAACTGCTCTTCAGCTAGTACAATCACTTGCTCCTAACCAGAAACAATAATCCAAATCTGAGAAGTTCAACATGCCCGCATCAGTGAATGGGATACCGTCAGCAACGGTGCATAGCACCATCAAACTGTTGATTAAGAATCTCGTCGAAATTAAAGATACCACTGGTGAATTTTTGATGACCATTCCCGATGGTCGGGTTATTGACACCAAAGGATGGCAAGATTGGGAGTGGACTCACGGCATTGGACTCTACGGAATGTGGCACTATTATTCACTTACCGCTGACAAAGATGTTCTTGCAACCATAGTGGATTGGTTCACTCGAAGATTTGAAGAAGGAACCACAACTAAAAATGTCAACACATTTGCTCCTTTCCTCACTTTAGCTTACATGTACGATACTCCTGCAACATCTGATCCGACATACCTTGGTTACCTTGATTCATGGGCTGAATGGGCGATGTATGATCTTGAGCGTACTCCATATGGCGGTATTCAACACGTCACTTATCTTACAACTAACCATAATCAATTGTGGGATGATACTTTGATGATGTCCGTGATGCCATTAGCCAAAATAGGGCTTGTTTTGAACAGACCGGAATATGTTAACGAGGCGAAGCGTCAATTTTTGACGCACATCAAATATTTATTCGATCGGCAATCTGGTCTATTCTTTCACGGATGGACATTCGAAGAAGGTGGACATAACTTTGCGAATGCTCGATGGGCTCGAGGCAACTCATGGATCACCATCGTTATTCCTGAATTTATCGAATTAGTTGATCTTCCCGCAGGAGACTTCTTACGCACGTTTTTAATTGAAACTCTTGAGGCGCAGGTTTCAGCATTAGCAGCTACCCAGGACAAGGAAACAGGCCTTTGGCACACATTATTGGACGACGATTCCGCTTATCTGGAAGCCAGTGCTACCGCAGGATTTGCTTACGGTATTTTGAAAGCAATTCGCAAGCGATACATTTCATCCGAAAAATATATGCCTGTTGCATTAAAAGCTATTTCAGGTGTACTGGCCAATGTCAGTTCTGAAGGAGAACTTCTTCAGACTTCTTTTGGCACCGGAATGGGTGATTCTCTACAGTTTTACAAAGATATTAAGCTTACTTCCATGCCTTATGGTCAGGCAATGGCTATGATGGCTTTGACTGAGTTTTTGAGGGTTTACATTTAGTTTGCAGGATTCTCTGTGAGGTATTCTGTAGAGGTCAAACATGGATTCAGTTCTGATAAAAATTGCATTTTTGGTCTGCTTCGTTTTTAGAAGCAGTGTGGTTGAATTTAGTTAATAAACCATTTGTGAATAGTAGTTTCCATATGAAAAATGAAAAAATATAAGTACATTAGAGCACACTTTCCAAATTAATGGTAAAAGGAATAGCTAAGAATTGTGTAACTGTAATCGGTCTTTTATGTTTCTATTATTTAATCGTTATCGTAGCGTAATACCCGTCAATAATCATTAGTCTGTACTACGTGTTGACATTAGGCATTCTACTTGAGCAGTTAGCAAATAATTAATACTACGGAATATTTCATTTCACATTAAGAACATATCAATTAACGTAAACTATTTTGCTCACAAAATATATCTAAAACCGCGACCTCTAGCCTCTGCACTTTCAGGAAGCTCGTCAGGATTTTCATTCTCAAGTTTTTCTAACAAACGATTTTCTCGAGCAAGCATTAAACGAATACCAAAAGCAACGACGGCTGTCACAACGCAAAACCCAGCTGTTGCGGCTCCACCTAAAAGATATCTAGGACCAGTATGTGATGGATACAAGTATGTACCATAAATAGTTGCAGTGTTTCCAAGCATATTACAAAGGGCAACGACAGCAGATCGTTTAACACTAGGTCTCGGAAATGTGTTGGCAATCCAGGCGACAATGATTTCATAAGCGGTGAAAGCTCCAGCGGGCAAGAAAAACATGGCAACCATGCGAGCTGCGGTGTTCAGAGTAGCCACTGCAAGTATATTTCCAAACAAAGAAACGCCCATTAGACAGATGATGTGGATTGACCGATCATTGTATTTTCCTGAAGTATATGTTGCTACTAAAGAGATGATGAATGTGCAGAACCATACTGGAGCGGTAAGAAGAAGCGACTCAATATGACCAAATCCCAACGAGTTGACAATTGTGGGAAGGAAGTATTGGAAAGTCTGAGTAAGAAGAGATAAATGCTGGAATGCTATAAAAACATAAACTCGATAGTCTTTAATTGCCATTTTAAGACCATCTTTTAAAGTGACAGAGCTTAAATCTTCTGTCTCGTGCATATCGATAACAATTCTCCAATGAGCATACGCAAGCTCCTCGTCGGTCAACCACTTGCATTTTTCAGAGGGAAAATCTGGCAAAACAAACCTAAAAGTGCATTAGTTATGCTCATGAACAAGAAGACTGCACAACTCACATCGACGTGAGGGCTACTGCCACAGTGATTGAACCTTCAATAATGAATAGCCATCGCCAACCCTCAATGCCATGTTCCATATGTAAATTGCCAAGAACGCCTGCACCCAACAGTCCACCAAACATTTGAGCTATGGCATTACCACAATAGAACCATGCAATTCGATGACCAATCTCATTACGGGTATACCAACTTGACATCAAAAAGACAGCACCGGGAAAGAATGGAGCTTCCACGATTCCAAGACAAAATCGACAAGCAAGAAGACCTCCAAATGATTGCAAAGTTGCTTGCAGTCCAGAAATTAATCCCCAAATGGCCATTGCAGCGCCAAGAAAGTAAGAAGGTCTTACTCGTGTAATAATCAAATTTGACGGTAATTGCATAAGCAAATATCCCTGTTTTTACTTAGAGACAGTCGATTACAAAAATAAAGAAACATACCACAAACAATATACTTGTCGCTAGATTATAATCATTTCCTTTCATATCAAGATCTTCTTCTAAAGTTCCCAAACGAGCCTGAGCAAGATTACTGCGATCCAAAAAATTCAGAAGATACATCAAGATCAGAAACGGCAGAAGCTTAAAATCGATTTTCCTAACTAATTTCTTATTCATGTACTCTCTCCATTCGTCATCTTTTTCCTCAAAAGTCATAAAAGTGGCACGTTGCTCATCGCTTGCACCCTTCATTCCTTGTAGTTTTTCAACAAGAACATCGTCCTGTTTCTCATCAATAACTTTCCTTTCATTTTGTTCTACCATTATGAATCAATAAGCTATTTATGAATCTGGAAGGCCAATATTCTTAGAAAGCCAAGCCAGGAGTACTGAACACAAGACAACGGCTCTATATAAATCATTCAAGGAAGGTGAGCACAGGCCCAACTCTCTCCGCATTTATCAAGAACAAAGAGTATGACTTTTGCGGGGAATGAAGATATGATTATCGGCTGATTCATGCTAGTGTCACAAAAAAGAACCTGGAGCTGTAGTTTGTTCGGAGAAACCCCGACTTGTATCGGACGAGCTCCGCAAGCTGTCAACTACAAGACAATAAATTATGTGAGCTTATTGTAAGCCAAGCTATGCTCAGCTACTGAGTAAACACAAATAAACATAACGCAGTCTATTTTATGACTTTGAAAATTCGCTGCTCTCTATTTTTAAAAAAAAATGCTAAAGTACGAATATGATAGGAAGGTGAAATAACAAATGGCCAAATAATCAGATGGAGGTATCAGAATATTGAGCCGCTCGTTGAACTCTAGTTGGTATGTAGCCGGCGGAAGCCTGATCCATCATAACTTATTCAGGAGCCACCGGATGGCAAATCAGCGTCAGATCTCACTAAGTCTAAGATTTTTGAACGACTGAAGCTTTTATAGTAATTACTATACGAACAGGCAATGATAAGCCTTGAACTCGGATAGTTGCTTATTTTTAACGATTTGATCTTGGCAGACCGAGTCTGGTCCGAGATAATCAAAATAACATCTCAAAAAGCTGATGCTAGAAGTCGGATTGAAGTCCGTTCAGTTCGCATGATCTCCGTCAAACCGTCACCCCATAGCATGTCTCAAAACCTAACATGCTCATTGACCGGAACTTCTGTTTCGAGCTTGCCGATCCTGCTCACTAAGCGGTTAAATTAAAGCTTTTCCCCGCAAAACGCACCACCCCACAACCCCGCAACCTGATCAAAGCTTGCTTTAATTTGAAACTAATTAGTGTTGGATTATAAACCAACTCTTTAAGACATTATCTTCACAAAGCGCTTCATTTTAAAACCGCTCTCAAAAAACCGAATTCAAAAGAAGTAGCGATTTAGTTTTGCTACTTTAAGACCATCTCTCAAGTGAGAAATCTGCTGTAAATTTACTGAGCAATGTACGGCTTTGACCACAATGTCATTGAGTGCTCAGAACCTCTTTGAATACCCTATACTATTAAGGTTTGCCTTAAAATGCTATATAATTCTTGGACACTTGTCTCACTTAAATATACAGTAAAATCAAATTCAATGTCTCCAATTGTAGCAAATAAAGATCTTAATATAAAATTTTCACGTCTCAATTGAAATATTTAGAGCATCTGAAGCCAAGCTTATATTCTTTCAAAAAGCGTTTTAGGTTGCAGGGGTTGGTATTCCATGGGGTTAGGGCATATTTCTGATTTATAGATCTCAAATAAATTCTCTCTAGCGGCTTTCTTGTTCTTGCAAAATATTCTATCTACAGGCGCACCTAAGTTAAAGGACCCTTTGCTGGAGCAAATCTTAGCTGGAACACAGAAAATTTATGTCTGAATTAGAATTTCATAGTTAAAAGCAATAATTCATCATGCAAGCAGTTTCAAGCAGACTAGGTAGGGTCATGTCTGCTATCTGTGCTTGTAGTAGGGGTTTCATATAACTAGATCGAGATCAAAATAGTAATATCCACATCAGAATTAAGGAAGGAGGCAGTTGCCGGGCATTAGTCTTATCTTGTATAATTTATTCAGAATCTTAAGGGGAGTTTGCTCCTTCGCAAGTAGCTCCAATTTCATATACGAGTTTCGCTCTCGCGAGTAGGTGTTATATAAATTCATTAAGTTATTTGGGACTGGGTATGGTGATTTGGAAGCTACTCACATCAACTTTGATGCAAACTACCATAAAGAGCTACTAAAAAAGCTAGAATATTTAAGTCTCAACCCAGATAGGAGGGCAATTTTCATCGCGTACTCCCAATAAACCAGGCTCAGGGAAGCAGGGGCTCGAAACTGGTACCAACTTAAGGAAATAGCACTTCCACAGAGTTGCCATTATTTTCATAGACCTGAACAATAAAATATGAAAGAAAAGGTTGATAGTATTTAAAAACTGGGAAATAAGAAACTGCAATAAGTACCCATGGGAAACGATAAATAGCGTACCATAAAATTGGCGCCGCTTTCTACCACTAAGCAGTAAATGTATTTATTCCCACCTCTACATACTTAATTCAAAACAATATAACTGGAATTAGGTCAATTCTGTTGTATATATTTATAGATATTTTTACACTCTATATTTTTAGATATATAATATATAACTTATAGTTAAGTTACTAATAATAAGATTCTTAGGTTATTTATCTTTCTTTTGATTCTGCATTCTCCAACAGGTTCTTATGTTATGCCCACCTTGACCGCATCTGCGACAAGAACCGTGCTCGTGGCTGGTCACTTCCAGTAGAATCACCATCCCGTTGCCTTTCTGACCTGATCCTCTATTTAACTCATTCTGTCCCAGCAAAGTCAATGCTTCCTGTCCTGTTATAGATCCGCCTTGCTGAAAACGTATTCTTTTAACTTCTCGATGCTTATTGCAAACCTCATTGGCCTTACGAAGATCAGAGTTATCAGCTTTTTTAAGGACTAGTTGATGCATTGCTAACTTCGTACCTTTCACAAGTTGATCCACAGCATGCATAGTTGTTGGTGACAGGTGTTGAATATTGTAGAGACGACTCTTAATCAAATACGACTGCGAATCGACCTCTATTGTGTTCTACGGCGTCTGGGGAATTCAATTTTCATCGGGTGCTGTAGGAGGCGGCGAAGATTCTTTGGTAGTTGGTGAAACATGCTCAAACTACTTGGAAACAAGCTCAGGATCTCCAGTTTTTGCTCGCCGGTAATCAAATTTTCGAGAAAATTTCATACGAAGGCTCAGCCGTCGTGCCACGAAGTTGGAGGCCCAGCGCGAGCCAACCGACGACGCGTCGCGCTCATGAAGTAAACGATTGGTTATTGCTTCCACGTCACGCAACCTGGGAGGAATTGCCTGAGCGGCTAGTTCAAGCACCTCATTAACAACAGTTTCCTCTTCTGGAACCGTTAGTATTCTCGAATTGGGGATGGCATCATGTCTTGAAGGAGTACCGTCGCGTCTCCGGCACAAGGTTCGACGAGATACGTTGTATATTTAAGCAGCAGCCCGTAAGCTTAAATCCGGGGTTTCTTGCAAAGCTGCAAGAGCTAAATTCATTTTGCTTTCATATGATAAGGTAGACTCGTCCATTGTGGCAGTTTACAGGTCTAGGATTGTAGAAAAGACGCGTCATACTTAGAAGCGGCGCCTTACTGGGGCTGCTCGCCTTACACGTACTTTATCGCTCAGCAGCTGATATCAATCCGCGGCGGATTCTCTCCCGACGCGTTTAATTCCTTACGCGTCGTACATTCAATTTGTAGAATTTTTAACAGCTGTTATGTCAGAAAACACAGACGAGAGTGAGATTTTTCTGAAAGTTCAGGCAATCCATTTAGCATGCGCATTGAGTGGAGACTAATTGGCCGGTCATCTTACATCTTGCTCAACCAACAGGTTGCAGAATATATTTGAAAGTAAAAAGTTATGGTTCACTTTTATATCAGGGGCTGTCACTGATAAAATGTTTAGTCTTCTACTGTGGGATCGCGGAGTTTTTTGTAGTCTTTATTCTCTTTTTATCGTTTAGCGCTGCTTCTAGTTACGTCTTAGCTATGAGGGTTCTTCTCTTCATTTATTGTTTTTATTGTTTTTAATTTTTTTCTTCTGTTGAAGTAGTTGATTAGGGTTAGCGTCTAGCCCAAAATATGTCTGTCAAAAGATAAAAAAAAAGGAACCTCCGTCGATGAATATTGCGTATAAAAATTAACAAACTCACTAGCAAATTCGGAGACAGCATGATATTTATCTGCAAGCAGTGGATTGTTATGTAACTGAAAATGTAATATGTAGAAACTTGATGTACGCGTGAAGCTTTTTTTCACCTTTTGCAACCTGGTATCTGAGCCATGGCAGTCACAAACGATATTTGTGCTGATTACTATCTTGCAAACAAAAAATGTTGTAACAATAACTACGGCTTTTTATAGTTGTTCTTTGATGCTATTTTTTTACTGTAATTCAAAAGCTGATGAAGGGTACATAGACATTTGCAAATCATTTAATAAAGTATGTTGTGGTAGAAAAAAAATAGATTTTGAGTTGGCTGTTTCAGGAAAGTCGCCGCTAACTGATACATGCGTCTCATTATACAGTTGTTTCAGTTGTTTCATTCGGTGCTCAGTATAAAAGTGTGCTATCTGTGAAAGAAAAACCCCAAAAAGACTCAACCAGTTGCTCTGATAATGCCACTCCATGACGTGAGCACAAGAATGGTTCTAACCAAAAATCTTAAATGATGTTGAGCCAAACTATTTCAATGTGAAGTGATACGTAATTTGTGTCTTCAGCTTGCGTACTGATGTTAACAGAACTGCAATGCCAATGGCATAACAAGGTACCTCAGAAGCAAGCTCAGCGAGGGTTGTAACAGTTTTTTTGAAGTGCAAAAGAAAATACATTTTATCCAGGAAAATGTCTGCTTCCAGATATCAAGTCTTTAATCGAATACTTCCTTCAATAACTAATCAATCAAATTAGCCAATACTTTAACACATCAGACTAAAAAAATTCCAATAGTTGTTCACTAGAATTCATTCTTTAAATGTTTGTGTGGTGATAAGCCAAATTGGAAAATACACGGGCATTTAATCGAATACTCACAAAGTTGTTAGGAGAAGGATGCCGCACTTGTTTTTCAGTTGAAATCATGAACCTTAACAACGTTAAAGTTTAGATCCAAATTTGAGTTATCGTCGATCTCGACGAATCAGTCAGCAAACAAAAGACTTGTTACAGAATGCGGCGGACACCATTAACTTTCATTTTCTC
>JAJLWK010000315.1:0-16444 GCA_030570675.1 Myxozyma neglecta | reverse complement strand
ATCAATTAATCAGTTCAAGTCAATCAATTCAATCAACTCAATCATTCACGTTTAATCAACTCAATCAACCTCTTCAACCTTTAATCAATATCTCAGTTAATGGAGTAAAAAATGCACACACAAAACCTCCTAACAACCCTCCTTCTCCCCCTCCAATGTCTCGCCCTTTTCCTCTTCGCGCGCGGTTTCTTTCCCTACAAACCCGTTTTCCACGGCTACGCTCCTGTCGAACTTGACTCGCCGCCAGCTGTTTTTGATAAATTGGTCTTTGTACTTGTTGATGCTTTACGAAGGTATTCTGAATGATGCTTATAGTTGAAATGTCCGAGGGGCTAATTGCCGTAGTGATTTTGTTTTTAAGGAGCAGTCGACTATGACGTTCACGAAAAGGTATGCACACTTACATATATATATATATGGATAATACTAACAAAGAAATAGTTTAATCTCCAACGGCAGCGCAATCCCCTTCACAGCCCACGCCTCTCCACCTACCGTCACCCTTCCACGCATCAAAGGTCTAACCACTGGCTCTGTCCCCAATTTTCTCGACGCAGTGCTCAACATTGCCGAATCAGATGACTCTTCTTCTCTTAAGAACCAAGATAGTTGGTTAGCGCAGGTGAAGAGACGTGGTGGGAAACTTGTCATGTTTGGTGATGATACGTGGGAAAAGTTATTTCCCGGTATGTTTGAACGAGTTGATGGAACTTCGAGTTTTTTTGTTAGTGTATGTTCTTCCTTGTTGGGTTTTTTGGAGAATGGTGTTGATGAGTTTTAAAAGGACTTTACTGAAGTGGATAATAATGTTACAAGACATTTGGACGTCGAGTTGGCGGTAAATGATTGGGACGTGCTTATTTTACATTACTTAGGCGTCGACCATATCGGTCATAAAGGTGGTCCAGACAGGTACATTTCTCCTCCTTTTTTTTTAACGACGATAGTTAACGATATAGTCCCTTTATGCCCGACAAACTCGCAGAAATGGACAACATTATAAAGCAACTATATACTTCTATATCAGCTTCAGAAAAATCAACGTTATTAGTATTATGCGGCGATCATGGTATGAACGAACAAGGCAACCACGGCGGTTCATCCCCCGGAGAAACCTCCGCCGCGCTCCTTTTCGCCTCTCCCAAACTGCCAACTCTAGGCCACGATTACATTTCTCCTGCACAAGAAAAATCACCATTTGAGTATTACAATGTTGTCGAACAAAGTGACGTTGTATCTTCAATTTCGGGTTTATTAGGATTACCGTTTCCGATGAATAATATTGGGGTTTTTATACCAGAGTTTTTAGATTTCTGGTCTGATGCGCAGCAAATTACGCTTTTGAAGAAAAACGCTGAGCAAATGTTTCGTATTTTATCAGCTGCGTTTCCTCAACTTAGTACCCCTGTTAACAACCCAGACACATTATTATCTGGCTCTGACATTGATAAATTACACGGCTTATGGACAAAGATTCATGACCCGTATTTCGACGAAACAAATGATCCGATACGTACTTTATACACATTTCTCGAAACAGGCCGTCACGTACTCGCGCGTACATCGAGTAATTACGACATCCCCAGTTTAATTTTCGGTATAATTATCCTTACCTGGATAACAATCATCAATTTCCGTCGTGCGTGGAGTATACCTTCTTTAGACGCTGTTTCGAAAGCATCGTTTTTGCTCATCGTGGGATTACATTTCGTGGCTATGTTTGCAAGTAGTCTTGTTGAGGAGGAACAATATTTTTGGTATTGGATTGCTAGTGCTTTTTTTACTGTCCAGTTCTGTAAAAGGTATGTGGTTTCTAAGCAAGTTTTTGATACTTACTAATCAGTAGTGCCCGAGGGAAAAGTATGTCTGCGTCAATGACCTGGCTTGCGCAATTAGCTGTTTTAAGTATTTCACGGCATTATCATCACACTGGTCAAAAATTCGCTGGATCATTTGACCTTTCAAATCTTCTTTCTCTCGATTTTACAAATAGTATTCTCTGGACATTAATAATCCTCCAACACGTTCTTATTTTCAAAAATCTTCGATTCTACGTGTTTACAAACGTCGGCGCTATAGCCGGCTTTGTGTGCTCATTTACTCCCGTCATTAGTCTTTTTTCGTTTAAATTGTCTACCGCAATAGAAAATAATGAGACAGTTCCACCGCTTTTAGCTGCTGTGATTCCTACTTCGCATGGCGCAAGCGGTTTACAAAGACGCGCGCAGGCGGGATTTCTCGCCATGGGTGTTTGTTTAATGTTTCATACTATCGCCGCTGTATGGAGTACCAAACGCGACGCTTTTAAATATATTCGCGGTGTTTTTTACATATTTGAGGTTCTTTTAGTGCTTGAAACTCGTGTTGTTAATATTCCTATTTTTCTGCTTTATGGAGCTGTGCATTCTACGTTGCGGCGGTACGCTAATAAAGAGACATCGTCGTCTGTTACGTTGGTTATTTCGGGCTTACTGTGGCAGCAGATTTCATTTTTTGCGTCGGGAAATTCAAATTCTTTGGCGTCGTTGGACTTGTCGAATGCGTATAATGGTGTATCTGGATACAATACTATAACAGTCGGCATTCTACTGTTTATAAGTAACTGGGCCGGACCAATCTACTTCTCCCTCTCGACCCTCGTCCTCCTCTCCACTTACCACCGCCACGCTAAACCCACGTACCCGACCATTGAGCAACTTTTCACAACAGAGTACCTTTCGCTTATGCACGCGTTTTACTCTATTTCGCTGACAGCCGTTATGACGGCGTGTTTTGTTTTACGATCGCATTTGTTCATTTGGACGGTCTTTTCACCAAAGTTGCTTTACAGCGCTGCGTGGTTTGTCGTGCAGCAGGGTGTCGTTGATACACTTGGGTGTTTGATTTTGACTGTTGCCAGTGAAGCGTTGTAAATTTACTCGGTGCATTTGTAGTTTATTGTTTATTTCCCTTTTTGGGACAACTTCTCTACTTACTTGGGAGATGTAGGGCACCGCGTAAACCCTAAAATAGCACTAAACACAGTGTGCACAGCCAGCCTTTTCTCACTATTTATCTGCCCTGAATAATTTTCACCCATACAGATTTGAGCGCTTTGTCGCCGATTGGCCGACTACAAGGTGTGTATTTTTTTTTTCTTTTCTACATATTGCATATTGTTTTTATTATGAGAAGAAAGAATTGGATAATTGGTTTTTTGTGATGATATTTATTCGTGTTTGACTCGTTCGCGAAGTGGAAACACATGATTTCTCAATAGACTACAACGGTATCTGATACCCAACTATCCAATTCTTCTCTTTGCCAGTTCATTCTTTTATGTCAATTATACTAACAATTGAAGAAGACGCATGCCGCCAAAGAATAGACGCAATTTAAATGCGCAGTATCCGAACCCGCTTCCGATAGAAGTCCGTCCCCTTCCTCACATCTCTCTAACCTCGCCGTCTACAATCTCTTCCTTCTTCTATGCATTCATAGTCGCTCCTTTTCTTTTAAACTTCTCGCGACCAAAGCGATACATAGGCTCTTTAGAACGCACAACGGACTCTGTCACGTCTTATGTCTCTGGGATTTACGTTGAGGAAGAAGAAGACATGCGCGCGTTGTGGAGTCAGGGGTTCTTTGGGAAAGGATCACAGTCGCGAAGTGATCCGACCTGGGAACTGCGCGTTGTTAAAAGACTCGGTGTTGAAGGTCGTGAAGGGATCTTAGCGCCCGAGGAAATTACAGCGCAGAGAAGAGAAGCGAGGAAGAAAATGAAGAGTGAGAGAGCGGCTGCTGAGGCGGCTGCTAGGGGTGAGGAGTATAAAGTTGAGGTCGAAGAGGAAAAAGTTGTGGAGAAGGAGAAGAAAGTGAGGAAAGAGGATGAGAAGTTGATTGATGTGAATGGGAATGTGAGAAGGTTGGAGCGGTTAGAGATCACTCCGCAAGAAGCGTTCTTTTTATGCTATGCGTTGGATGTTCTTGATATCTACGATGACCGCACTGGCGACCTGGTAGGCGTCCCTCATCTACTTGGTATGTTAATGCCAGACTGGAGTCCCGACAACGAATTCCTTTTAAAATACGTGGTCTATCATCACTACCGCTCACACGGCTGGTGTGTTCGCGATGGTGTCAAATTCGGCGCCGATTACCTTCTCTACCGCCGCGGTCCACCATTCTCACACGCCGAATTCGCAATCATGATTCTTCCAATCTACAAAGATGACAAACGCAACGAGGCCTCGCGCAAGGAATGGGAATGGGTAACTGGTGTTAATCGGGTTGTCGGCGGCGTTAAAAAGACGTTGATATTATGCTACGTCGAGGTGCCGGAGTCTATCAAGGCGTGGTATACTGTTGACGAATTGCTCAAACGGTATAAAATTAGAGAAGTCTCGTTTAGACGGTGGATTCCTAGCCGGAGTCGCGATTAGGTGGATTAGGTTGCATTTTAACAGGAGTATGGGGAGTTTGGGATATTTATTGTATAATAATATGATGATTTCTAAAGAACTATGTACAATTTCATAAGTACGTAAACAATTAAACCTCTCCTTTCCACGCTTTCTCAACAAAAGAACAGCCGCGACCGTTCTTTGAAATGCAAACATAGTTCTTTTTATCCGGTAAAATGCATTTCTCTTGCGAATCCGGGAACAAACAGGGACAATCGACCGGTCTTTTCACGCACGATAGCGAATCTTCACACACGTAGCCATTACATTCAACTATACGCTCAATCAGTACAATTTTCGCATTACTCTACTCTCTGTATAAAATTGTACATACCTGTCTCGTAATTCTGTGAAAACCAAGCAGGACTTCCCTGCGCACCTTCCCTCTGTCTCTGCCCACCGCGCTGATGTCCACCACCGCCTTCAAACATATGTTCAAAAAAATCAAATTGCGCAGAGACTAAACTCGCGGCTTGTATTATCGCAAATAGAAATAGTAGTAAGCGCATTGTCGTGTTGGGGAAGGTGTTTAGTTATTGGAGATCAACTGTGGATGGGAAAGAGTTTACGTGTCTGATTATTGTCACGTGCGGGTTTGGACGAAGACCATATCTTAACTCATGGATATGATTCTAAAGTAGGAAAACGGTCTTTTATGATTGAATTCTACTTTTTCGCTTTATTTTTAAAAAACAATCGCTGGACTAAATTCAGCTAAGCAGCACATAATGAGGCGAAGATATAGTCTTCAAACGCTTACGGATCAATCTACAGTTCATCATCTATGACACAGCAACATGTATTTATAACCATTTAACCACCGAGAGTATATCCCTTTCCATAGAATCCACCCTGAGCAGGCTTTGGTGGTTCGTAAACGTCATTCATTCGTCGTTCGACACGAACATCGACGGCTTGACCAGGGCGAACGTTTAGCAAGTGCAATGGAGCGCGACTAGACAATGTCAGTTTATACTGTTCATATATACTCCAGCAAAATATTTCACTTGGAGGGCTACAAGTACATACCCGCCATTGATTGCTCGAAGAATCTCTTGATTAGCAGGCTCGTCATAGCGCATAAGTTCACCGTTCTCAATACTGAACCCGTCTTGCCAAAAAGTAAGTGTTCGAGTCACAGGAGTATTGAGATCTTCGTCAACAGGAGCCGGAGCAGATGCAGCAGCAGGTGTTGACGACGAAGTTGAGGGAGTTGACGGAGTTGACGATTCAGATCCAAGAACGTGACCGCTTCCAACGAATCTTCGTTGCTGTGGTCGCGGCTCTTCTGGAGCTGGTCCTCCTCTAAACAACGTTAGTACCTATTTACCCCTTTCCTCTTATGAAGCAAAAGCATACCGCTCTGCTCTGTTCAGGATATTCTGAACAAGTCGCTCCTGTTCAGAACCGGCGCCTGACGGATCCTGCACCGCAAGTCCCGACTTTTCACCACCAGTAAATAGATCCTCTCTCCGGCGGCCAAACGCACGGCCAAAAGACGATCCACTATCACTTCCACTATCATCCCCGTCGTTATCATTAGCACGGTTAAGATCCGCGAGGGTGCGCACGCGGTTTGCTGCGGCTGCTGCGCGCTTCGCTCGCTCGGATGCAGACGACATGGCTTCACTTTGTGTAGATTCGCGCAAACTGCTGACTTCTTCGTCACCGGAAAACCTCGAACTGCGAAAAGAGGTCAGTAAACAGTGGTTCGGTCAAAGTCAGGCCTGGCAGCAGTTCAGCGTGCAACAATGAAGGTGCTGGGAGAAGGTTATAGAGCCCTGGTTGCAAACCGCGCTAAAGGTTTCAAACCAGTGAACCGCACCACAATCCTCATTTGTGCTGTTGTTGGTGCCAGCCAGTATCAAACAATCTACGATGCGTTACGCACCCGAGTACATTGTGTTGCATCTGCTCAAGAGCTGAGCCGTATGTGAATGCACCGTCTGCTGCGCTCAAGCGACGACCTCCATGGCTTGCTGCAAAGACGCCTTCGCGCTCGCCAGATCCAACGACATCGCCCACTTCTTCTTCGCCAACTTGCTCTTCCTCGACTTCTGCGCCGCTTGCAGCAAAGAACAAATTAACTGCGGCCTATACAAAGTCATCAGTACAGATTTCAATTGAAGTGTAATTGTTTATAAGTCAGTCAATGCAAAAGTGTGTACGCACATCTAAATCCCAATCCTTAGCAGCCAAATACGTCCGCGCTTCTTCAGCACTACTCGTCGTGACTCCCGAAAACTGCGCAATCAACTCATCCTGCTGCTCTTGCGACAGTGGCTCTGTAGACATTGAGTCCATCTTTCAAGTCTGTCAGCTGTTTTATGTCTCTTGAACGATAGGTTCTTGATCACATTGGCATGGTAAATTAGTTCAGACTAGCTTGATGCTTACACGTGATTTCTCCCAACGACGTCATGCGCGGCTTTTGAAATTTGTCAAATCAGCCGTGGTAGAATGTAATGTGTATATTTAACCAGTGAGAATGATGACTTTAGTCAATCTTAGCAAAGATGACCAAAAGAGAGGTTGTATTTTTTAAAAAACACGGAGTTGGTTTATTGGCAAGAAGTGAATTGGTAAGAGGCAGGCATAGTCTGACTTTTGTGCGTTTGAAAGCAGATGAATTACTGCAGTTATACCACATTTTCCGCAGAAACATTTAAAATGTGTCAGTTCAATAGACCTATTCATTAAGGAGACAATTTAGATTTACTTTGTTTTAGATTCACTGATTCAAAAGCAGACTTAGTACTGCTGCTCATCGTGCTCATGTGTTCCCCCACTATTTAAAAGTAGAACATCTAGGAGCTCTCTCAACTATCGTACAGACACAAGAAGAATTTGCATTCAAACTTGAATCTACGTTCAGAAATTGAGGGTTTGGCTTATAATTCTTCGGTTGCCTAATATCAGCTGTGTATAATGAGCTAGAACATTTTTGTTAAGAGTTTCTAGCACACACAAATTTCATTCCTTTTTTAAAAAATAAAAATCATTAACTTTGCATTAGAAACATGTCTGATTGATACGACATTTTTTTTTTCTGAAATTTTGTTTTTCTAATTTCAATGAATTATGCGAATTGTTAAAACTTGATCACTTCACTCTCTGCGGCAATGAAACGCAAAAAGTTTCGGGAAAGCTCAGTACGTCGACGTATAGCACCACAGCTCACGAATTGATTAGAAACCTCATTTATCTATCAAATTTTTTAAACTTAGTACTTGCACTCAAGAAATTTAGCACAACTAAAAAGAATTAGCCTGAAGATGAGAGAATCAAAGGAACTTTAATAGAAATCATCAAATAAAGTCTCTAGCTGTCAATAAAATTTCTAGACCCGCTGTGTCGACTGCTTCAGACACATCTAACCGTATTTCAACTACGAGTTAGTTCTGTACATGCGTTATATATGTTTTGCATAAACTCGAATTATATTTCAACCCATCTAACTGTCGACTATCACGGCGCTACATACAGTCGGACTCGTGTTTTTCAATAAATACATAAAGTCGATTTAATGCTATATTTGGTAAAATGGCTTGTGCGCTGCTCGTCAAGTTTGCCAAGACTTTTATTTGCAAAACGTATTCTATAAACATTAGACGATCCCAAATCATAGATCTGCAAGATTCGCCTTTCAAGAGACAATTTCTATTGTCTAATCACATCTTTAATCGATCTTAACGTCTCAAGTACGCACGGGCTTTTTAGTTTATGACTTTTTGTTTTTTAGTTTATATCGAAATTTATTTTATGGATAGATATCACATTGTATTCCCTCACCCCCTTTCCTATTTAATACAAAAGAAAATAAACCAATACACAACTTTGACCCTAAACAATACATGAAGCAGAAAGCACTCAATAAACAACAAATACAAAACCAGAATATTAATTTATGAAAATAAAACAAAGACTTATATCGTAATCTAGAATTCAGGAGTGTCGTAAAGTCCTTCAGGATCCTTACCGTGCTCCTTAACGTACTCCTGGTGCTTAGCACGCAAGTGTTGCAAGTAAGAAATGATAACATGGCTGTCAACAGCAACGTTAGCGTTCGACTTCGCAGCACCCTCGACAGCCTTGCAAGCAACGCTCCAACGGTCAGTAGAGTTCAAGACCATCATAGACAAAGGTGTAGTGGTAGTACCCTCCTCGTCGTATCCAGCGACGGTGACACGGTCAAGATTAGGATGGCCAAACATCAGACCCTTGAGCTCAGTGGGGTAACCGTGATAGTTGAAGTGAATAGGCTTGTCAGCAGTGAACATGCTCTCGAAGGCCTCGGCGGAGAGAGCGTGTGGGTGAGTGCCGTTGGGTTGCAAAATCATCAAGTCGGTAACGTTGACAACACGAACGCGCAAGTTAGGCAAGTGCTTCTTGAGAAGAGCAGCAGCGGCGATGACCTCAAAAGTAACCTCCATACCGATACCGACAAGGACGACATCAGGGTTGATACCACCGTCAGTAGAAGCAAATTTCCAGACAGAGGCGCCGGCAACACAGTGAGCCTCAGCCTCGTCAGCATTGAGGAAGACAGGAGTAGGAGCCTTGGATCCGACCATCAAGTTGACGTAGTTCTTTGATCGGAGGCAGTGACGGATTGTGGAAAGGAAGCAGTTGGCATCAGGGGGAAGGTAGATACGAGCAGCCTCAGACTTGATCTTGATAACAGTACCAATGAAAGCAGGGTTCTGATGCGAGAAACCATTGTGCTCCTGACGAGTCCAGGTAGAAGACTCAATGTAGTTGAGGGATCCAATGTCACGACGCCATTTAGTCTCCTTTGACATTTTCATAAACTTGGCGTATTGAACCATCATAGTAGCAATGATTCCAAGGAAAGATTCGTATGAAGGGAAGACACCAACACGTCCGGTAAGAGTGTAACCCTGCATCCAGCCCTGGCAACAATGCTCAGAGAGAATCTCAGTGACACGGCCACCCTTGGCACGAGTCTCAGGATCCCACTGGAAGTTACGGTTAGTGTGGTTGAAAACAGCGTCAAGCTTGTTGGAAACAAGCTCGTCAGGGGAGAAAAGACGCAAGTTCTTAGGGTTGTGAACAAAAGCAACGTCGAGGTACTCTCCGACAGCCTTCATGCAAGAGTACATAGAACCCTTCTCCTTTGCGAGAGGCTTCCAGTCGGGAAGATCAAGCTCAGTGTATCCGTTGTAAGTCTCCCTAAGCTGACCCATACGTTTGGCAGGGTCCTTGGGAACGAGAGAAAGAATCTCAGGGATGGGCTCACCCTCAGCTGTGAGGAGGTCCTTGTGGCCGTAAGAAGAAAGCCACTCCTTAAGCATATCAAACTGAACAGCATCAGCCTTAGCTTCAGGAAGAGGAACCTGGTGAGAGTGGAAAGAGCCCTCAATAGGTACGCCATTGAGAGACTTGGGTCCAGAGTATCCCTTGGGAGTACGTAGAACCAGCATGGGCCAGCGGGGCTTGACAATTGGCTTTCCAGATCGGGCAGCAGCCTGGATCTTCTTGACCTCAGCGAGAGCCCAGTCAAGAGCAGCGGCCATTTGCTGGTTCATAGCCGAGAGATCCTCAACGATGCAGACCTGGTATCCGTATCCAGAGAAAAGAGCAATAAGCTCCTTGTCGTCATTGGTACCTGGGATAGTACGCTCAGAGATCTTGAAACCGTTGGCGTGAAGGATAGGAATAACGGCACCAGACTCGGCGGGATCAATGTACTTGTGAGAGTTCCAGGCACTGCAGTAGTTAGTATACAAGTTAATACAAAAGCAAGCTATTTCAACTTACGCAGCAAGAGGACCAGACTCAGACTCACCATCACCAACGACACAGGCAACGATAAGATCAGGCTTGTCCATCACAGCACCGTAAGCAACGGCAAGAGAGTAACCAAGCTCACCACCTTCGTGGATAGAACCAGGAACCTCAGCGTTGATGTGCGAAGGGAAACCACCGGGCCATGAGAAGCTCTTGATGAGTTTCTGGAGACCAGACTTGTCGGCGGAGTACTCAGGGAGGAAAGCACCGAGGGAGTTCTCGATCCAGAGGTTAGCAAGAATGGCAGGAGCACCGTGACCGGGTCCAACGACGTAGATGATGTTGACGTCGTATTTGACAATGAGACGGTTGAGGTGGGCGTAGACGAGAGTAAGTCCAGGGCAGGTACCCCAGTGACCTAGACAGATCACGAAAATGTCAGCGATCGACAAGACGAGACGAGATGAAGCATGAGGGAAATCACTAACCCAACAGACGGAACTTGATGTCGTCTTGAGAGAGTTCTCGCTCGAGAAGAGTGTTGCTCTTCAGAAAGATCATAGCCGACGCAATGTAGTCAGCGAGCATCTGGAACTTGTGCAGCGCGCGGTGCTCATCTTCGGGAAGATAGTCTTTGTACTGGAGCTTCACGCCGAGCTCAAGAACGGAATCGGGCAACTGCGATGGGTCCGGACCAGGGTTTGAGGGTTCTTTGAGCATCGACGACATTTCCAGAGAAAAAAGAGGTGGAATTGAGTTGTAGTAAGAAGAGGACGAGGATGAGGATGGAAGAGAAAGCTGAGCAGGCGAGAGGAGCGTTCTGGCTTAAGTACTCGTTGGAGCCGGCCACAGCTGCGGCGTTAAGCGAATGGTGCGACACGCGACACGCGACACAAAAACTGGCTTGGCTCTGCCTTGGCGCCCAAAAGTGCAAGAGTAAAAAACATCAGCCCACCGATTATGACGTCGTGTGTCGTGCATTGCTCCTGAACGCGTATTCGTCCGCGCCGGCGCTGGAAACCAGCTTCCTTCTTTCGGATTAAATTGCACACCGAGTCAATGGTTATTTACTCGGACCGGGCGAACAGCGTGTTCTGACCACCGAATGAAACAAGCACCCAGTTTATGCAGTGTACAAAAGCACTTATGCAAAGGGGAGATCCAGCTGCACCCAATCACACCGGGTCACTCCTGCACCAGCCATTCTACGCATTGTGATTCAGACGTGATCAGTAACTAGTTGTGATCCCGGCGCCTTTTCTTTCTATCGGTTTGTTCCAATTACAATCTCATTTTCTATTTAACTCGCTTCGGAAACGTCCCGCGCTCCGAGAACGACGCATCGTCCCCTATCCCAGTTCTCAAACACGAAAAAAAAGTAATCTAACCGCTTTAGGTGAATTGTAAACATCTATCTCTATCTGCCCCCACAATCAAATCCTCTACTCTATTACTTCTTTGCAAGCAGCGAGCGGCCAGTCATGTGCTCAGGCTGTTCAACACCAAGAGCAGCAAGCACAGTAGGCGCGACGTCTCCCAAAACACCGCCGTGCTCAAGACTCCATCCCTCGGGCGCGTTGGTCATAACGAACGGCACCTTGTTGGTCGTATGCGACGTCTTCGGGCGTCCGTCCTCAGTGACCATCTCCTCGGCATTGCCGTGGTCCGCAGTGACAAACAGAATGTATCCCTCCTTCACGCACGCGTCGTGAATCTCCTTGATGGCCTGGTCGCAGTGCGTGACCGCCTCAATGGCAGCCTCGTACACTCCCGTGTGTCCAACCATATCCGGTGCAGCCAAATTGCACATAACAAATGGGAACGCCTGCTCACCAAGTCGCTTAGCAACCTGGTCGGCCACCTCGTGCTGCGACATTCGCGGGTATAGATCGTACGTCGCGACCTTTGGCGAAGGAACCATATCGCGCTGCTCGAGATTGAACTGCTTCTCAACTCCACCGTTGAAGAAAAAAGTGACGTGAGCGTACTTTTCAGTCTCAGCAATATGCACCTGAGGAATGTTCTTTTTGCCTAGCCACTCAGCAAGAACGTCGTCCATTCGTTGAGGAGGGAAAGCAATGGGGAACGGGTAGTCAGCCTTGTACTGCGTCATGGTGGTGATGTGCAAGTTCTTGGGCATCGCGGTCTCAATAGGCGAAGAGTCGACACCAAACAACTGGGTGATCTCACGAACACGGTCGGAACGGTAGTTGAAGAAGAAAAGGGTGTCATCGTCTTTGATGCGGGCTTCCTCGCCATTAACGACAATTGGCTTGATGAACTCATCAGTCTCACCGGCCTCGTATCCAGCCTTGATAGCGTCGACAATCAAGTCCTGCTCGACCTGGCGACCACCATCAACAGAGATGAGACCCTTGACCGCAGTCTCGACACGTTCCCAGCGTTTATCACGATCCATGGCATAGTAACGACCAACAACAGTCGCGAGTTCTCCAAGACCGATTTCAGCAAACTTGTCAAGTAAGGTTTGCATGTATCCGGCAAGACCCTTCGGATCAGTGTCACGGCCATCACCAAAAGCGTGCACAAAGACCTTGGGAACACCAAATTCCTTCGCCGTCTGAAGCAGCTCATATAAATGGTTCTGGTGCGAGTGAACACCACCGTCAGACAAAAGTCCAAGCAAATGCAAGCGACCGTTCTTCTTAGCCTGCTCCATCGCCTTTGCAATATTCTCAGTCTTTCCGAATTCGTGCTTCCTCATCGTCATGTCAATCCGCACAACATCCTGCCAGACAACTCTTCCGGCACCAATGTTCAAGTGTCCGACTTCGGAGTTGCCCATAAGTCCCTCGGGAAGACCGACAGCGATAGAAGATGCCTCAAGCTCGGTATATCCGGCTTCTTTCGCAAATCCGTCCATGGTCGGGGTTTTAGCATTCTCAATTGCATTTCCCTTTCTTCCGACCTCCGGCGCTACTCCCCAGCCATCTACAAGATCAATTAGTCCTCTACATTACTAAAAAAACATTGAATATGAAAAGATTTATAGATACCAATGACAATAAGACACGCTTTCTGCTCAGTAGTCGACATTGCAATTATCACAGTACAGAGATATTTCAGTATCCGCTACAAAAGAAGTTTCTTCAGCCATCCGGATGTCCGCTCACCCCTTCACCTCCAAATTTTCATCACGTGAAATTAGTAACGCATACGGCAAAACTTACATAACTGCATAAAAACATAAACAATGGGTGCACATGATTTTTTCTTACGGCTCAAGTCGCGTAATAACCGCGGTCAGCAGCGCTTAAGCGCAGCCACTTCGGTGCTAATTAATGCGGGAACCCAATCGGATTTCTTCTTCTCAACAACGCCAAACTACTTTTTACTCATATATACGCAATTGAGCAGATAAAACATTAATCAATTCAATTAGTTTTAATATTTTATCGTGTATCTTGTAGCAAATTCGCTATTTACCGGCGGTGTCACCGACAGCCCTACAGTAGAGTCAGGTTAGTCTTATCCGTGATAAGGTTTGCCTCGAGTCAGGTCAGAAATCATGCAAGAAATCGACTTGCATCAATGTCGACTCGACAGGCCTCATAACCTATCGCATACGTCATTAACCTACATCTGAGCTCTTTTCCTCTTTTCAAGTTACTATTTCCATCAATTTTTTTTAGTTTACTATACTATTTCCCTTCCAATTAACTTCACAATCTTACAAAACTAGGTTTATCTTAAACCTGTTGTTTAAACAGGGAGAGGGAACTGCGAAGACCACTCAGAAATCTCAGTCTTGAGCTTGTTAATCTCCTCGTTGCCAGCGACGACAGCCTCCTTGAAGTCCTTCAACTTGTTGGCCTCCTTTGGCAGACCAGCCTGGATCTCCTGAGCAATTTGAACAGCACGATCAATGTAGCTGACAATTCGCTTAAAGTCTTCTTCACCAAGTCCACGAGTGGTCATGGCAGGGGCTCCGATACGGATACCGCCAGGAACAAGGGCAGACTTGTCACCGGGGATCGAGTTCTTGTTGAGAGCAATGTTAATAGCCTCGCAGACAGCCTCGACACGAGCACCATCAATGCCCTTAGCGCGCAAGTTAACGAGAACCATGTGCGAGTCAGTACCGCCAGAAACAAGAGTGTAGCCCTTGGCGTTGAACTCGTTCTCGAGAACCTTCGCGTTCTTCAAAACTTGAGCCTGGTAAGCCTTGTAGTCATCAGACTGGGCCTGCTTCAACGCAACAGCGAGAGCAGTGATGGTGTGGTTGTGAGGACCACCCTGGTGTCCAGGGAAAACAGAAAAGTTGATCTGGTTCTCGAGATCGTAGAGAGTCTCCTTGCCAGTCTTGGGGTTCACGGAGCGGACACCACGACGGAAGAAAATCATAGCACCACGAGGTCCACGAAGAGACTTGTGCGTAGTAGTAGTAACAACATCAGCGTACTCGAAAGGCGAGGGGATAACACCAGCGGCAATCAAACCAGAGATGTGAGCCATGTCGACGACAAGGTAAGCACCGACCTTGTCCGCGATTTCACGGAAGCGCTTGTAGTCAATGAGACGGCAGTAAGCGGATGTACCAGCGACAATGATCTTGGGACGGAAGAGAATCGCGGTCTTCTCGAGCATGTCGTAGTCAATGATTCCGGTCTCGAGGTCAACACGGTAAGGCATGGTCTCGAAGTAGGTAGACACGGCCGAGATCTTCTTCGAGTCGGTCTGGTATCCGTGAGAAAGATGGCCTCCGTGGGGCAAGTCAAGACCCATGATGCGCTCGTGCGGCTTGATGAGTGCCTGGTAGACCTGCAAGTTGGCGGGCGATCCAGAGAGAGTCTGGACGTTGACACCCCACTTAGCAGAGTCAAGATGGAAGGCATCTAGAGCACGCTGCTGGCAAAGACGCTCAATCTGGTCAATGTGCTGGTTACCACCGTAGTAACGAGCACCGGGGTAACCCTCGGAGTACTTGTTAGACATGGGCGATCCAAGAGCATCGAAAACAGCACGCGAAGTGAAGTTCTCAGAAGCAATGAGCACGATAGACTCACGCTGACGCTTGATCTCGGCATCCTGAGTTGGAGTGTCAGATTTGCAAAGCCTTGACGAATGCTGGGACTAATAACATACCATGATCTCCGCGACAGCGGGATCGGACTCCTTGAGCGATGCTTGCATCATCTAAATACAGTCAACACTCAGGCTACTTTAACAAAAAAACAAAATCATAAACTGAAAAGTGAACATACGTTCTTGTGGGTGTCTGAGAGAGCGTAAGACATTGTAGCGGTGGAGCTTAAAAGACGAGCGGAAACGGTTCGAATTGTTGGAGAGTTCTGACGATAATCAAAAAGTCAGACAATTCAATAGAATCAAATACCAAAAACAGAAGGATCTGGCAATTCAGAAGGCAAGTGCAAAAGGACAGCTGTAAAAAGAAAAAGAAAAAACAGAAGGAAAAAAGAAGAAAACGTGGGTCCGCAACGAGAAAAAATTGCAGCCGACGTAGCGCCGCAAGGGCCTGACTATTTTTTGCTCGTCCCAGACAATGGCACACAGCCTTTCACGCCAGGACTTTCTGCAGAGCAAACAAACATACCTTGAACGATACACTGATGCGCGAGAAGACGGGCAAGGGCATTTGTCAAAAGAGCGACAGGGGAGGAAAGTGAAAGACTCACAGCTGAGGTTTGGAAGGTGGCTCGAGAAAAAAAAGAGCACCTGAAAAAAACTACCAAATTAGACATGCTTTCAGAATCCAGAATAGGCCGCACCGCATGAATTAAGGTGTGGAAAGTATAAACCGGGGCCAGAAGCACGGACGGCAACCACGACAGACGCTCGGACCCGTCCAAGCTGGCGCCAAACTGCTGTCGTTTTGACTCATTAATTGCTGAAGAGAGAAGCCGGAGTTTGTGTCTGCTCCATTGGCGCGAGAGCTGCGAAGGCCGGAAATAACAGACAGTGGTTGGGCATTCATTGCGTGGCCGTTATGTCAGCCACTTACTTAATTTATTCTCCCAGCAGCGCGGGGCATCGGGGGCGTCAGGGCGTCGTAAATGCTCTTCCGCGGCAGAAACATCTCAACTGCGGGGTCGCCGCTGTTCCTTTGATCCGCTCTGCGTCGGCGGAGTTGCTGCTGCATTTCAGCTGTGTTTGGTGGCAGTCGTAGCATCGTAGCGGTGCCTTTTTCAGTAGTCGTCCTCTGCACCGGTCGCGTCTTCCGTCCTCCGCACCGGGCCGCTGTCTTCTTACTTACGTCTTGGTGCCATCGC
>JAJLWK010000314.1:0-16469 GCA_030570675.1 Myxozyma neglecta | reverse complement strand
ATTAATGTGGTTTCGAATCTCGAAAGGGGCGTGAGTTCGAATCTCACAGTTATCATTATTTTTATTGTTATTTCTTTATTTTTTTATTTTTTTTTTGTTTAAAAGTAGTGAAAAGCGCAAAGAGTCGTACTGAATGCGTTGATTTGTGGCTTTGAGAGCCGGCAAATGGCGTTTTTGATGGAGTTATGGCCGATTGAAGTGATTCAGGCTAAATTCTTGGTGTGCCGCTTTTAAGCCGATTGATGGCCTATTTGAGGGCTTTTTTTAATTTAAAAAAGCCATATAAGTTATTTATTTAATATCCAAGCACTAAGATGCAAATTGGATTAATTTTACTTCTTGTAATGAATTATATACATTTATGGCACTGAATCTTGGAACGTGACGGGTTCTCGCTTGTTCGCCGCGTAATATGCGGCTGAATTTTTTATTTACATTAAGACTGTTCTAAGAATCGGAAATAATTGATAAGGTGTGGTGCATTTGGCTATGTATAGTAGATTGGATGACCAGGAAGAATTGGACATGCTAATATTTAGAAGCTTTTGCATACCAAGAAGCAATTTGGCTAGAGCGTTGTGTTTAACGGTTCTATAGATAGCGGCAAAACGCAATAGGATAGCGTAACTTCCCGTTATTGATTAAATTGACTGAATTGAGGGCTGGAAAAAGGCTAGAGAGAATATATTTATTATTTGTCTTTGCCTGAGATATTAAGGGCTTATAGCAACTTCTCCTATGACTTAGCTTTATTCTATATTTTTATACGCATATTCCGACCAATCTCAGTATCAATGGTCCAACGTTTCGTGAACTCTTGACGAACTAGCTAGTTGGTAGCAGCCAGCTCGATGATGAAGTTGATATTCTGTCTGTTGTTACGCTTTCTGACGGCCTGCGCCAGACGGCTGCACTTCTCTACTGCATGACTGCTTAAGATTGTTTTATAGGTTATATAGGTATATTCGATTTTAATTGCTTGGTTTATGTTAAAGACGATACATGCTAGGTACTGCTTCACCAGTACCTCCCTCCCCTTAATGGCTAGTGCATCTGCTTTGGGGTTGTAACTAAACGGCGCGGTATATGACTAATAGTTGGAACTGTATCAATTTGTTACGCAACTCTCAATTTCTTCTGTTTTATTGTTTGAGTCAGTGGTCGCTGGTTTAGCACATTAGACGTCTATATAAAAAACTGAATCAATCGAATTGTGCGTAAGATCTTTTTGTAAATAAATATTGCTACATCTTGAAATTAATAGGAAGAGAAATATAAAACTTTTGAGTGCTTTTATCGGATAGAACTAGCGGTGTGTACAGATACTTGAGCTTTTCTATTGTCAAGTCTAGTTTCAATTTTAATTAACAAATTACTAAAAATTTTCTGGAAAATATATCATAAAAATTTGCGTAAATTAGTCAGAGAATGCAGGTAAATATTTCACACAAAAGCAAGATAATCAAGAATAAAATTGAAATTGAAACCTCAAAGTCGGTAGAAGCTGAAATTTTTACAGTAGTCGGGTATACTTGCTGTAACTTTTGAGAAATAAAATCAATCTATAATTCATGAAAAATTGCTACTATAATCTTTTAAAAGTTTATATGCAGAATTAAATTTATTTGTATTTTGTTTAATAAAGTAAATTTTAGCCATGTATATACTGAAATAGGGCCATAATTGAAGAAGATGAAAAGAATTGATTATACTGAACAGCGTCAAGAGCTTTATTTGAATATGCGGTAAAACAGGCAAAGTATTTGAGGCATATGCCATAAGTCACAAAGTTATACCGAGTTTTGGCGTAATGAGCTGTCTACCCACCAAACCTGGCATGTCCCAGCTCCAACTCTCAAAATTCGTCTTGCACCGACCAAGTTCGCGACTTAGAAAGTTGCAGCCAACGTAATTAGCGGCCCACAGTGCGGTTTTTCTAGAGATACATTGTTTAACATTACGTATTCCTGTTTGGAGATATCTCGATTAATTTGACTTTGCGCTTTGCGGTGTTTGGTGTGCTATGATACCTTTGGCTGTGGCCTTGTGGTAAGTTAATCAAGATACCTCTCCACATTTTGATGTCATACGAGCACGGATTTTGCTGGCAGTGATAGTGTTTTACTGTCAGCAGCCAAGGGTATTTTTATTGCTGTCTTGTCATTGTTGTTTCAAGATGCTTTCTGTGGCGCTTGGGTCCCTTGTATCCAATTGTTGCCATCGGACTTGTTCAACTCCGGGTGCTTTGTTTACAATTTCCAAGAACAGAAATAAGTTGAATTATACGCGACAATTGACAATTTAATACTTTTTGATAACGCGTTTCTTTCTACGAAGCGTGTTTCAAAATATCTTGCCGCATTGTCATTGCATGCCGTGCTTGAAAGTGTATAGTTGGATGTTCAAAAGTGTTCGAGATCAAGATCAGATCGTTCAGAGCATTAAATTTACATCTTAAATACGGCAATTGCTAACAATTCACTAATACAGTTATTTTTTGGACTTATCCAGCAATGAGTAATGAGGAGGCAGCAGTACAGGCGTTGTCCTTCATGCAGTCGGGTGTGCCGGCGGCACCTATGAATGACGCGAGCGGTAGCGAAACATCGTCCGTGGACCTTAATCACGACGGTCAATTAAAGCAAGAAGACCAGGAAATGTTTGATAGCGATGCATCTGCTGACGATCAATCGAACTCCGAAGAATCTGACCAATCGGATTTTGACGCTGGAGATGGCGCGGATGCTGAAGAGGAGGAAGACGAGGATGAAGACGATAATGACGATGATAGTCAAGAAACAGAAGAGGAAGATATACGAAAAGCTTCAGCTACTACTGGCAAGAAAACTGTTTCAATACGTGCTCATTCTGAAGACGACGAAGATGCCAATGGCGTGACCGAAGCCACTGACGACGCTACCGATCGCTCAGCATCGAAATCTTCGAAATCTCGAAAACAGCTAGAGTACTTTGATCCAGAGCTTTATGGTCTCCGGCGTAGCGTAAGAATACCTACACAAGATTAACGCCGAATGTGTGATACTGACTGCCTCAAGAACCGATCACATACTGCTCCTGATAGATTTGTGGAGGTGAGTGTTTCTTGCTTCAGGTAATGAGCCTTAAACTAATATGTATCACAGTATGATGGAGATGACAGCGATACTCCTCCTGCTCGATCGCGTAAAGGCAACAAACGAGAATCTAAATGTAATTACTGCCAAGTCCCTTCCGAGTCCATGTACTAACTCTTGATGTAGCAGCCACTTCGTCTCGAGTCCAATCCGCATCTTCTGATAGTGATGCCTATGGTGCTTCTTCACGATCGAAGAAGAGACGGAAGGTGAACGGTACCAGTGCAACAGAGATGAGGTTTTCGACTCGCAATAATAAAGTCATGAACTATAACGAAGATGAGATGGATGATGATTTAGATTTAAGCGAAGAAGAAACCTACGAAGTTAGGAAACCAAAGTCAACATATACTGAGGATTACTATGCTGGTAGGAACTTGAAAGTGAAGGCTGTGGCATGTTGTATTAATCATTTGCAGATACCCGCGCCATTGACTCTGTTCTTGACCACCGCCCCATTGGTGATGTTTCAGGTGGGTGTTCTGTTCAGTTAATGTGTATGCTTACTGACTTAACTTGTAGATAATGGTACAAATGATCCACATAAAGAACTTGAATATTACGTATGTTTGGTTTCAGTCTCTTCGGTGCCTATCTAATTTGCGCAGATTAAATGGCAAGGAATTTCACATCTTCACAACACTTGGGAAACGTACGAAACTCTTTCAAGTCTGAAAGGTAGCAAGCGACTCGACAACTACATTCGGCAAAACGTAATCTTAGACTCTCAAATTCGTGCAGACCCTTCCACCTCGCAAGAAGAAATCGAGGCGATGGACATTGAACGCGAGCGACTGAGAGAGAACTATGAAGAGTTCAAAACTGTTGAGCGTGTAGTATCTTCTGAAAGATCTAACGTCGATGGTAAAAAGAAGTTGCAATACCTTGTCAAGTGTATGTTTATATGTATGAAGCGATTACGACGCGCATTAACTCTTGTAGGGAAACGTCTTTATTATGATGCTTGCACATGGGAGGATGCCGAATACATAGCTAAGATTGCTCCCCGAGCTGTTGAGCAATTTTTGGCTCGCTCTAACTCTAAGCTCTTACCGTCAAATAGTGTAAACTATGGTCCTCGCCGTCCACGGTTCGAGAAACTCACAGAGCAACCTTCTTATGTTAAGAATGGTGAGCTAAGAGATTTCCAGCTTACCGGACTGAATTGGATGGCGTTCTTATGGTCAAGGAATGAGAATGGCATTCTTGCCGATGAGGAAAGTCGACTGTTCACACATTTGCACTAGTATTAACTCAGTATAGATGGGTCTCGGTAAGACTGTTCAAACTGTTGCGTTCCTTTCATGGCTTGTTTACGCTCGAAAACAACACGGTCCGTTTTTGGTAGTTGTTCCTTTATCAACTGTCCCAGCATGGCAGGAAACAATTGACTTATGGGCACCTGACCTCAACTATATTGTTTATCTTGGCAATACGGAGTCGCGAAGAGTAATGCGCAATCACGAATTTTATGTGGACGGAAATAAGAAGAAGCCAAAGTTTAATATTCTAGTCACAACATATGAGTATATTCTTAAGGACAGATCTGAGCTCGGAAGTATAAAATGGAGATTCTTAGCAGTCGACGAAGCTCATCGTCTGAAGAACTCTGAATCTGCACTCTACGAATCTCTTCAAGAGTTTAAAGTTGAGAATCGCCTACTCATTACCGGAACACCATTACAAAACAATATTCGGGAGTTAGCTGCATTAATAGACTTTCTCATGCCTGGAAAAATTAGCATAGATCTTGAGATTGATTTTGAGACGCCAGGTGCAAATCAGGAAGCGTACATTCGAGATTTGCATGAACGACTGAAGCCCTTCATTCTACGTCGGTTGAAGAAAGACGTCGAAAAATCATTGCCATCAAAGTCAGAACGAATCTTACGAGTTGAGCTGTCTGATATGCAAACCGAGTACTATAAAAACATCATTTCACGAAACTATAGTGCTTTGAATGCTGGCGCTACTGGAAGCTCGCAATTGAGTTTACTGAACATCATGATGGAGTTGAAGAAAGCAAGTAATCATCCATATTTGTTTCCAAACGCTGAAAATCAGTTCTTGAACTCTATTGATGGTGAAGCGACAAATGAAACCGTTTTCCGCGGAATGATTATGAATAGTGGAAAGATGGTTTTGTTGGATAAACTACTTGGACGACTTCGCCGTGACGGACATCGAGTACTGATTTTCAGTCAGATGGTCAGGATGCTGGACATCTTAGGTGACTATCTCACGCAGCGTGGATTGCCATTTCAGAGATTAGACGGTACTATTCCTGCACAAACACGGCGGATAGCTATTGATCATTTCAATGCGCCACAAAGCCCTGACTTTGTCTTTCTGCTTAGTACACGTGCTGGTGGATTAGGAATTAACCTGATGACAGCAGATACCGTTATTATATTTGATTCTGACTGGAATCCTCAGGCTGATTTGCAAGCTATGGCGCGTGCACATCGAATAGGTCAAAAATCTCATGTTATGGTTTATAGATTTGTTTCTAAAGACACAGTTGAGGAGGAGGTATTAGAAAGAGCTCGACGAAAGATGATTTTAGAGTATGCTATTATTTCACTTGGAATTACAGACACAAGTGGGGCATCTAAGAAAGCTGAACCAACAAGCAAAGAATTAAGTGCGATTTTGAAGTTTGGTGCAGGCAATATGTTTAAGGCAAATGAGAATCAGAAGAAGCTTGAGAATATGAATTTGGATGATGTTTTGGAGCATGCTGAGGACCATGAAACACAACCTGACCTGGGTGAATCGCATCTTGGTGGTGAAGAGTTCTTGAAACAGTTTGAAGTCACGGATTATAAGGCCGATGTGGACTGGGATGACATTATTCCTGCTGCTGATCTTGCGAAAATTAAGGAAGAAGAGCAGAAGCGGAAAGAAGAAGACTTTCTACAAGAGCAGATCAGTCTCAGTAGTCGACGGAAGGCAGCTATTAGACAATTGTCGAATGACATTGATTCTGAGGACAGCTCTTCTCAACGAGAGAATCGACGGAAAGAGCGGGCTATCAAACGCAAGCATGAAGTTGATGGTGCTCGTGATCCTAATGCATTGACAGAACGTGATGTTCGAGCTATTTACAAAAGCATCCTGCGGTATGGTAACTTACGAGAACGGTGGCATCATATTGTTGCGGATGGGTCATTTTCAAACAAGGATCCTGAGGGAATAAAACAAGTTTTTGATGAGATGACTGAACTTAGTAAGGCAGCTATTGTCAAACAAGAAGCAAGGAGAGCTGAATTGGAAAAGAACTTACCACCTAATGAAATTGGAAAGAAGAAAGAGCGTAAAGCTGTTTTATTTGAGTATAAAGGATTGGTTAAGAACTTGAATGCCGAACTGATCTTGCAACGACCAGCAGACCTGAAAGCACTTGATGATGCTATTCCAAAGGACGATCCTCAAAGCTTTAAGTTGAGTGGATATGTCAAGTCTGTACACGGCTGGACATGTGCATGGGATACACAGGATGATAATAATTTGCTGATAGGGGTGTATAAATACGGATACGGTGCATGGGTAGCTATTCGTGATGATCCAATGTTAGGTTTGGGTGATAAGTTTTTCCTTGAGGAGCATCGGATAGAAAAGAAAGAAGAGCGCGGGAAAGAAGAGAAGCCAACTACTAAGATGCCTGGTCCTGTACATTTGGGACGTCGGGTAGAGTACTTGATTTCACTTCTCAAAGAACCCGAGCCTCATGACGCTGAAAAAGATGCTCGACGACGGAAGAGAATCGCTTTGAAGTCTAAGAACGGAGGATCGGCTTCTGCATCACCGGCACCTACCATCAAATCCGAAGGAAAAGCAGAGAGCAAGGCTGATGGAAAGAATGACAGTGGACATGAGAGCGCACCTCGAGTAAAAGCAGTTAAATCTGAACGCCCTAAGAAGACAGCAAAGGCCGCGGTCAAGAACGGTACCAAGAATGCCACGAAGACAGTTTCCAAGACAGCATCGGGTGACGGTGGAGAAAGTGATTACTCCAGTATGGACGAGCAGTCATGCAAAGACATGCTTCACCCAGTCCGACAAAGTCTGCGACGGCTGAGGAAAGGAGGCGCTGGAATTGATCGAGCCGAATGGGCTGAGATTCTCAAACGGGAGTTAACGACTGTTGGAGATCACATCAGAAGCCTTGTTGCTCGAGAACCCGAAGACGATCGTCAGCGGTTGCATAAGCATCTGTGGGTGTTTGCGAGTTACTTTTGGCCAGCGAAGGTGTCATCAAGGAAAATTGCGGCGATGTACGAAAAAATTACGCAGAGAAAGGGTTGATGGTATTTGTATTTTAGTAATTTATTGTTATGTTTTATATATATATTTTTTTTGTTGTATTTGATGGCAGGTTTTCAATTCATTTATGTTTACATTTAATTTGATATGGTAATCAAAAGCTATGCGTTGAACTTGCAGTATACGACAGGAAGTACGACAGTCGAAATAAGTCAGAAGATCATGCGTTAGGTCGCACAGCCAAGAAAGACCGTATAAAAACTGGCATCAAACCACCTTTTAACACTCACCTAGATACAAGGGCGATAATTGATCAAGAGACAAGTTCTTCATAATGAACACAACACTGTGTACCTTTTAAGTCTTTTTTTATGAATTTGAAGAAAAATCTTTACAATTTCTTTTCTATAAATTGAATAGTCATTCTTATTGAGACGCGACATCATGGTTTAGAAGTTGTCTGTGACTCTCTGGTCAAAAACTGGTATTCCAACAACTATGTTTATCAACATCAATTATTGGCGATGTTTCCAACAATCTTAGTCAAACAACTTCAGCTGCAATCAATGTTCAGTTTTTGAAAGCCAATGAATCTGATACGCGATATACAGAAGTTTGGAATTCGGAAGAAAAAGATGATATACAGCATTCAACACATCAATTCGTGTGCAAATACACTGAGCTTGTTTGGCAGTACTTGACTTGAGTGGTACAGATCAAACGGATGATTCATCAAGTTGCACTCAGGCACACACAGTTACACAAAAATCACGAGAAGAGTGTTACACAGAGATCTGCCAAGAGACAAGAGCATATTGCTTTGAGTACAAGAAGTCTAAGCAACTCGCCTAAACAGACTTTGCCTCAACATACTTTTTTCTCGGACCCTGAATTAAAGAAGCAAATTATGGAAAACCAAGAACAGACGTTGCTAGCCAATTACGAACAGCAGATAGGGCTTTACTAGAATGACGTCACGCAGATCTCATCGCGAGCTGCGACTCACAAGCGGCAACTAGCGCTGTGTGCACGAGCTCAACTATCCCGAGGAACGAACCGATATAACAACTGGAAAAGTTTCTAAAGTGAAGAAGGCTAGAGAGCTGGTTGAAATGCGCTGATGGCAACACTGTTTTCGGCATTGACGAAACCTGCGGAGGATTTTCGCGAGGCTGGAGCTTCTTTGTTTGGTGGTGGTAATGGTGGAGCTGGGTCGCGCGGCAGAGTACGGCTTGTTGATCGAACTCGGGGAGACCATAAAAATGGCGAGGATAACGACCATGATGATGAAGAAGAAGATGACGAACAAGACGATGAGAGAACACCTCTAATTGCGAGAAATAGAAAAGCGCGAAAAGGAAATAAACAAGGTCATGAAGTTGCAAAGCGGCAGGACCAGCGAGAAGCAGCTGAAGCCAAACTTGCTCAGGAACCGAATGCTCAGGTGATTTCACGTACAGATGGAGCAGAAGGGTCACGAATCGTTCCTGATGACGATGGAGATGCGGCAGCGGATGCTGAACCGTTGCCTGAACAGCCGCAGATGGGCGTGGGACCTGTTGGAGAAGGCGATGATGATGAGGAAGAGGAAGTTGATAACGATGATGACGAGACAAGGCCTTTACTTGGTCAGCCTAAACAGACTTGGAAATACTCTTTACTTTCATCGTTGTCGTATTACTTGTGCTGTGGAAGACAATATGTGGATGAGGACGAGTACGATCTGGAATCTGCTCAACCCAACGGAATATATTCTGCAGATCCTAATATCGCCTACGACGTACTCTACGAGAACCAACGCGGACTTTTCCTTTTTGGTTCCCCATTTTTTTCCTCTCAGTCACTCCTTCAAATAGATCCACCAGCATGGGTAGACGCCAACCTCAGACCCTCACCATTCGACATTCTTTCCGCACCTGTACCCGACCCATCATGGGATTGGTCATGGAGATGCTGGTACGTTGACATGACAACCGACGTCGATGACCAAGGATGGGCATACTCTCTACGCTTTGCATCACAAAGTTGGCACGGCGCGCATGTTTGGTTTCATAGTTTTGTCCGACGAAGACGGTGGATACGGAAACGTCGACGTCGTGCTACTGAACAACAAACACGACAAACATCCCTTGCATTGGGTACGTCAATGTATAGTATGGACGTATCAGATGATACGCCAAACACTATTTCCAAACTCATACGCCGTCTTCGTAAATTACGACTAGACCGAGAAAAAATTGACGCAGTAGAGTTATTTGTTTGCTCCGGCACCGATGAAATACAATCACTAGCATCACTGATGCACCGCATTATCGCATTTATGATATTCCAGCAATCACGACGAGAATTACTGCGTTCCTTACTTTTTTACTATCAACAGATTCGCGCACAGTCCAAATTTCTCAAATCGGGGGTTAAAGAGGAAGTACATTCTACGCATGCGCATGACTCGCATGCTGCGTTGGATTTAGAGAATATGACAGTGGAAGAACTTCATCTTCATAAACGTGCGCTACACAACGCTATTCTCGTTGCGAAGAAGGAAGTCATGAATTTGGATTTCTACAGTGATAGAAAACTTTCGAATAAAGAGTATGCATCCATTGACATACTCGCGACTGATAAAGTGCACGAGCCGAGTTCTTTAGAAAGAACACTTGAGGAAGTTGAAAATGAGGATGACGACGATGAAACTATTGCGTTGTCTGATGATAGTAGTAGTGGTGATACATTACATGCAGAGACTACGCTTGTGTCGAAGGCTGGTGAAGTTGCTGATGCGTCTTTGGATGATGTGGGGATACTAGGCAAGTGAGGAAGAAAGAGACAATTATTGTTTTTTTTTTGTTTTGGATGAGTCTGGGGTATGAAATTGGTTTATGATATGATTTGGTGTTGGTTGGATTGGATTTAAGATGGTTTGAAAATATGTAAACTAGGATTAGATTTATAAGTCAAAAAGCATTATTGAAAAAGAATTACGATTAGCAAGAACAAGTCAGAATATCAACAAGTCGAGAACTCATGAATTAAAGTTTAAACATATTCCACCCAACCTCCAACGACCCATTTACATTTACCATCTCCACACACCAAAATACGCCTACGAAGAGATGAGCACACGCCCCACACTGCCCAAATCCACGCCTTCATCACAACAATGCCGTCCAGCACAACACACGACACACCACAAGACCCGTCTTTTAAACGCCAGTACACCGCAAAACAACCAAATGAACAGCACGACTGCGTATAAAGTTCTTCAGAACCTCGATTTACAGCACTTGTGGACGGATTTAGACGTGCATTGCGTAGGTGTTTTGGATGATGGTGCGTTCGAGGTGCTGGATCAGGCGCAGATTGTACTTGTGCGTGGACGGCCTTGTGTTGCGCTGTATGCTGAGGATGCGAAGAAGAAGGTAGTTAGGAACGGAGAGGACGCGGAAGACGTGGAGATTGGGGAAGAATGGGTGTTGCCTGTGCGGAAGGAGTCGAGTTGGAGTGTGAGGAAGTGGGCTGCCGTGTTTGATGGTCTTGAGGCGTATTGTGGAGAAGATGTGAAGCGGATATTGATGGCTTTGTATACGAACGACTCGACTATTGTGTACTATTTCGTTCATAAGGGATTAATCAAACCGCGAAAGAACGGTTGATGAATGCTTGAAATGTAATCGAACAGGCGTTGGAAGGAAATAGGGGAGGAGCACTTGTACGATAGTAATTTGTATCAGAGTATCATAGAATTAATTGTATTATAGTATAACTCATCGTCTAGGTTGTTTAGCCTTCATAGCCTCTATTCTCGCTTTCAACTGACTCGTAACCTCCGCCGCTCTCTTCCAACTCTCCACACTCCCCGCTCCTGCGCCAGCATCCGAATCACTTCTCGTACTATCAAAAATACTCGTACTAGCCACTCGGGTATGCGTATACAGCGGTTCCCTCCGTCTTCTAACTTCTTTCTCAACAACAGCGCTAACATCAACATCAACCATCTCCGTATCCCTTTCGCCTTCGTCCATCGCGCGGTGACCGTGACCGTGTCCGTTAGAAGAAACGTCATGGCCGTTTAATCGCGCTTCAGATCGAACTCGTTCAATATCCCTTGATAATCCAGTTATTTTCTGCCTAGCAGCATCAACTTCTGCGCGTAACCTTGATATCTGCGCATCTTTAGCTTGAATACTTAATACATCCCTCGTATGCTCTTCGACCAGCTGCGCATTATTAACCTGGATTTCCTGCACTTGTTGAGTCAATTTAGCGTTAATTGAACGAAGTTCTTGTAATTCGGACGTTAACGAGGACGTACTAGTCGTCCATTCTTCTTTTGCCCGACGAAGTTCGGAAAGCTCGTGTTTTTCAGCAAGGGTAAGACCATTTTGTACCGGTGCTGTGCTGCTTGATAACGAAACGCCTGTTAATCCGCGACCGTTAGCGACGGTACGAAGAGGCGTTGAGGAACTTGTTGCTGTCGGACGTGTTCGTGGTGAGGTTGCTTCTTCAGGCTTTTTGCGAAGAGTACTTGATACGCCTATACGTGACGTACGCGCAGATGATAAGCGAGATGTAGACGATGTAGAAGTACTTGAACTTGAAGCTGGCTCAGATCGAGTAGGTGGTGTCGCTGTCTTTTTTAAAGTTCCAGGTCTTTTCATCGGCGCTTGCTTAACAGGTGCTTTCGCAACAGGCACAGGCGGCGGCGGAGCAACTTTCTCCGGCTTTGCACGCACAACTGCCGTTTCAAAATACTCTTTAATCATCTGTTTTCTAATATCATCAAACTCGCTAATATAAGGCGTCATAGCCCGCTCTCCAATCATTTTCATAATCGTACCCATAGCTTCTGCGCCCGCAGATCGAACAGGTTTAGCTGTATCGGCGAGTAAAGCAGTGCATGCTTCGCAGAGTTGTTTGATATCTGCTGGTTTTGGTACAATTTTAACAGATTTAAGACAACGAACGAGGAACATGGCGGTTTCTTGTTTAACTTGTGGTGTTTTGTGTTTTGTAAATGTGAGAATGTCGTCCATAAAGTCTGATAATGACGACGCTTCAAAGAGAGCATCGAGCGCGGCCCCGATTGCTTCTGAGACGGATACTTTCTTTTCTTTAAGACGTTCAAATAAAGATGTAGAAACAATCGATCTGTACTTTCCACATGCGGTACGTAATCCCTTTGCAAGTGCTTCAATACACTTTGCAGCATTCGTAACAACGGCGACATTGGCGTCCTTCAAAACACATTTACCCAAAGTTCTCATAACCTCACCGTAATCCGCATCAGCAATCTTCGGCACTGATACAACGTTAAGTAAATCATCAACGGCTTCTTTCCGATCTTTCCATTTAGCGGAGGTCATACGCGTGTAGAAATCTGCAGGGATGGATCCTGACACGTCGACGGCTTCGATGAGGTCAAGCGGGTCTACTTCTTCTTCTTCTTCTTCGCCGACGGCGTCGGGGGAACTTGAAAATTGAGCAGGTTGAGAAGATTGAGCAGCTTGTGCTGCTTGTTGAGAAAGTAAAAACCGCTGCTGTTGCGGAACAGTTCCTTTGACGGCATCAAAAGCTTCTTCAAGTTCTTTCTGCTGCACAGGTTTAAGATCAGTGAGAAGAATACTCTTTAACGGATCACCGATCCATTTATACAGTTCAATAGCGAGATTTGACGCCTCCGCACGCACGTTTTTATCTGAATGCGCAAACAGCTTCGGCAAGGCTTTGATTATGCCCTTTGCATTAACAGTCTTTGTTCCAAACGCAGCGACAATTTCTCTCAACGCCATTGTCGTTCCTGCGACTAATTTCGGCAGTTTATTACCTAAAATGGGCAACAGCTCTTCAACTACCGGATCGGGCGTGTCTAATTCAACAAAATACAGTAACGCGTCAATAGTGTTTTGCTTCGTCGCAGCACGCATCGAAACAAGTCCCTTCTCAGCCAAAGGCGCAACGACCGTCCCGCGCAGGCGTAAACAAGCATTAGCACCGCCATACTGCAGCAAAGCGACTAACGACGCAATTCCGGCTTCCTGAGCAGCAACATTAGAGTCTGTGACAATTTTCTTGTAAAGAGTTGGGTCGCTGAGGAAAGGGTGGAAACACGCGTCGGTGTCGCTGGCGGAGAGGGAGAACTGTTTTTTGAGCTCTTCGTAGGCTCCTAACCTCACTTTCCAGACCTATTCCGTTAATATAAGATTTATAATAGCTATATAAAGTGATACCTTGTGCACTACGCGTTCGTTGAGCGGCAAAGACGAGTAATCCGGTTCATCAGCCATTTGTTTTGCTGGGCTCGAAGCAAAGTTGATTTCGCGTTTGTTTACTTTTATGCGGCGCGACATAACTACGTAAACATTGATTACGCCGCACCAGCACATGCTACTTTATTACATATATACTATATACTATATACTATATACTATATATACATGTATATATAAGAGATGGCTGCCGGATACTTGACCGACCGGCAGCGCGATGATTTGTATGTACATTACTGTTGTAATAAAGAAAATAGCTAACTAAAAGAGACACAAAGCGATACTGGAGTATCTCTCTGCGAACGAGCTAAACAAGAGTAAAGAAGTGCTTGCAAAGGAATTAAATATACAATTGCCAATTGGGGAAAAAGAAAAACAATATGAAGCCGTGTTGGAGAAGAAGTGGTCGGCCGTACTTTGGCTGCAGAAGAAGGTATTATTAAGTTACTCGTTATACGTCAATATGGACTGTTGCTAATTACTCAGGTTTCTGATCTAGAAAGACGAGTGGAATCCCTCCAGAAAGAAATCGACGAGCGGCCAATTTCAAACAACTCGACAAACTCAGACTGGATCCCGAAAACTACCTCGGTCGTCTTTCGGGGTCATCGGAAGAGTGTAGCAGCGCTCTCGTTCCACCCATTTCTGCCTTTACTAGCCTCAGCAGCCGAGGACTGCGCAGTTCGGCTCTGGCAGACTGATTCAGGCCAAATAGACCGCGTTCTTCTCGGTCATACAAAGTCCGTTACTGACGTGGTCTTTGGCGGTGCTGAAGACGACGTTTTGTTGGCTTCTGCGTCGGCGGATATGACTGTTCGTATTTGGTCTGCGAAAAACGAGTATAAACCGATTAAGACGCTGAAAGGCCATGATCATACTGTTACGAAGCTCTGTTTTTTCCCGGATAACGTGCGTTTAGCCTCTGCGTCTAGGGATTGCTCTATTCGTATATGGGCTGTGGACACAGGGTTCTGTCTACGCACTGTTGTCGGACACAGTGATTGGATCCGGGGTATTGTGCCGTCTCACGATGGACAGTTTATAATATCCACTGGTTCAGACAAAACTGTGCGCATCAGCTCTGTTCGTGACGGATCATGTCGTGTTTTCTTCACAGCGCACGAGCAAGTCATAGATTGTCTTGCCACAGCACCACTAACAGCGTCGCAGCACATAGCCGCGCTAACAACAATAACAACACAACCACCGTACTACGTCACTGGCGCTCGCGACCGGCTAATAAAGCTCTGGGACGCTAAAGGGACGTTAATCCACACTTTTGAAGGCTACGAGAATTGGGTGAAGACACTGGTCTTTCATCCTGGCGGGCGATACTTGTTTTCAGCTGGAGATAATAAGAACATACGTATCTGGGACCTTGCTCAAGGCGGTGAATGTACGCGAATACTCGAGCATGCGCATGAGCATTTCATTACTGCGCTGGCAGTCGCGCAGCCTGTGCAGCAGCCTGGCGGACGACTGCTCTACCGCAACATGATGGCGTCGGCTGCTCTCGATACCGAAATCAAACTGTGGAGTTAGTTTGGAGAAGTTGTATAAGCATTGTCAGGCGTTGGTGTATATATTGTTGTATAGTATAATATAATGTTCTGTAATACTAGTCTTTTTCCCAATCGAGTTATCTGTTTACAGTTTCCACGTGACACCGAGCGGCTTGCGCGGCCGGTGCGGTTGCGTCAGAGGTTCGCCCCTTCGTCCCCACACTCAAACTCCCCAATTTACCTCCAACTCCCTCAAATCAGTCATTAGAAACAGATATATTTCATAGATAAATGGCGTCGATTGATCTGTCGACGAACGGACCCGAGATTCAGAGCGTGTACGACGCAATTGTCGGCGGCGCGGAGGATCTGTCGTGGGCGGTCTTTTCGTATGGCGCGGGCCCGAACAACAGCACCGTGAAGCTGCAGGCCACTGGTTGTACGTATTCTTCTTGCTATACGCTGTTCAACAGCATTTGTATTTGTATAAAGGTACTAACAAGCAACAGCGGGCGACCTGGAAGAGCTGCAGGAAGAGCTCTCAGAGGGAAAGATCCAGTATGCTTTTGCCCGGGTTCTGGAGCCCAATTCCCAGCTGCCCAAGTTTGTTTTGATCGGAATGGTTTGTTTACTTTTTCTATTTTTGCTGTTGACTGTTGAATTAATCGGGATTAGTGCGGAGAAGGTGTTCCTGAGCGCGCAAAGGGCTACTTCAACGCCCACTTTGCGACCGTCGCCAGATTATTCCACGTAAGCATCTTCCCTGATCCGCATCTTGCACTAACTACATCCTCAATATTTACTAACTTCTCAATCAGGGCTACCACGTGCAAATTACAGCGCGGTCTCTGGACGACGCTGATCCCGCCGAAATCCTGCGCAAAGTGTCCGACGCCTCGGGATCAAAGTACTCCGTGGCCGACCTTGCCTCGAAATTCGGCAAAGCGCCGCCTGTTCGGCCTAAATACGCCAATGCTCATCCGACTTCCGGCGCCTCTGAAGACGATTGGGGCACTGACGCACCTCCTGTCGTGGAGGGAAAAGTGACAAAGGTTGCGTCGGCTTATAAGCCTGTAAAGGTTGATTTAGACGCAATTAGAAAGAGCTCGGCGCAGGAGCGTTCGGGGATTGAGCCCGTGAAGAGTACCTATCAGCCGATTGGAAAGGTAGACATTGCGGCTATTCGCGCAAGTGCAGCGAAACAAGAGCGCGAAGTTGATGATAGACCGGAGATTGTAAAGGGCGCTTATCAGCCTATCGGAAAAGTTGATCTGGCGGCAATTAGAGCTCAGGCAAAGCAG
>JAJLWK010000313.1:0-16622 GCA_030570675.1 Myxozyma neglecta | reverse complement strand
ATAGAATAACCAAAGTTTAAGTTACATTCCTCTATTAAACCAGACTTGGGTAACCTTTTCACCCTTCGAGTTCTTCAAATCTCTAAATCTATCTTCTAATTTATCAGTTTTCATTACACATCGCTGCGGAAAGACGCCTAATGCAAAAGGTAATGCCACGAACGACGTAGCAAGAATGAGACCAATATTACTCAACGTCTCTACGCGTTTATTCATTTTGAACCGTTTCTGAAGACGCACAAGAATTAAAGGTGGAACAGCCATAACTGGAGTAGCGTTGATGACGCGAGAAAGAGAAGTCTGGCCTACTGCGTAGACGGCGGCGGTCTTAGAGTTCCCGAGGTCTTCGTTGGTCTCTGTGTCATAGATGGAAATGCCTTTTCTAATCTCTTCACCGCGCATAAGGAAGACGTTGACGATGCCTGCAGAGACAACTGCAGCGAACGGAACGAGACGGCCGAGAACAAGACGAGATGTGGGAGAAAGTGAACGGAGACGAGGGACGAGTGCGTTGAGACCTAGTGCTACTGAACATGAGGCAGACACAGCAAGGACGTAAGATGTGGCTAATTGAGTAAGGGTCAGAGGATGCGACTTGTTGCTGTTTGCGGTGTTGATGGCGACGTTTAATGACTGGTTTGCAATTTGCCAAAAAAGAGTGCCAGCAGTCTATAATTAAGAATTAGTCAACTGGTCAGGGAATTATGGAGATTAAGACATACACCGAGGTTCGGAGTGAGCATCCCCACAGTAACCACCAAATTCGACAAAACATACGACGACATTCTGAACGGGCGCAAAACAGGCTCGCCCGTATCTGGATGAATACTCGAGTCTAAAACGAGCTTCGCATGCCACAGTTCAGGCGTCATGTTTGGTATCTTGCCAGATTTATAGGCAGCCACAAGACTTTTGGAACTGTCGATATCGTGGCTCGTGACCAGGAGCATGCGCGGGTCGGAAACCGCTGCCGAGTGCTGCACGCGGCCCCAGTAGGTCGAGAGGTCATATCGTGACTCGGGTAGTGCCCGCGGACCAGGAACTGCTGAAGCCATCTCTGACTTTTCTATAATTGGTGTAAGAGTTAACTAAAGGCCGAAATAGGAGTAATTCGTCTGAATATAATTTGAGCCGCATAATCAGCGGCGTAGGATTGTCGAATGAACAATACTAATGAGACATAAATTCGCGCTGGTTTCCCTTGATTGATGATATTCGAACAAGATGGGCTATTTAGAAGAATTTGACTGGAGTGACGTGCGACCTATTCCGCAAAACGACGGTGCGCATCCGATTGCGCAAATTGCGTATTCGGACGAGTACAGACTAGCGACGGAGTATTTACGATGTATCATGCGAATCGAAGAGTTCTCTGAGCGCGCGCTGAAGCTTACTGAAGATGTGATTATGATGAATGCAGCACATTATACGGTGTGGCAGTACAGGACGAGGATATTGTTTGCGTTGGGGAAAGATTTGTTAGATGAGTTGGTTTGGGTGGAGTCTGTTGGGAATCGGTTTCCTAAGAATTATCAGATATGGTGGGTTTTATGAAGTGATATAGGATATTGCTAACGGTGGAAGGCATCACAGAGAATTGATTGTTGATAAACTTGGAGATCCGTCGCGGGAACTTTCGTTCATCAACGACATGTTGGCCGAAGACTCAAAGAACTATCACGCATGGTCATATCGACAATGGTTTGTCAACCGCTTTGATTTATGGGACGCGGAACTTGCGTTTACGACAGAAATGCTTGAAGAGGATGTGCGGAATAATAGTGCGTGGAATCACCGGTATGGAGTTATAAGTCGTACCAAGGTTGATATAAGTGATGAGATTGAGTATGTATTTGGCGCGGAATATTGGGATTTTGCTGACTTTTAGTTTTACGAAAACTGCGATATCGAAAGCACCACAGAACGCCAGTGCGTGGAATTACCTAAAAGGGTCAGTAATCTCACAATGGTATAAAAATACAGTGCTGATGAATACAGAATACTAAAAAAAGACGACCGCCCACTCTCCGACCTCAAAGACTTCTGCCTCTCTCTATCCGATCCCGAAGGCGAAATAGAATCAGTTCGTGCTCTGGAGTTTTTAGCAGACATATACCTTGAAAACAAAGACTACCCGTCAGCGGCAAAGGCGTTTAAGTTGTTGTCGAGTTATGATTCGATTAGGGAGAATTATTGGAATTATAAGTTGAATAAGGCTATTCCTGCTGTTTTGTGTTGAGTATCTACTCAAGGCTTTTGCGTTTAATTAAATTATTTGTAAGCGGTGTTATTTCTCTTTCTTCAGCTTTTGTGCTATTTTTACTTGCAATGTATATAAAAAATAAAATGCTAAGAATGTTTTTGTCAATACCGTTTTCTTTCAGAGCGCATATCTTTGCCGGTGCACTTCAAGAGAAGGCTAAGATATAGTGATAAAAGAATAGGAGAAGCGGGAGAGCTTTGTGAATGTTTGCTTGTGCATAATAGAGTCTTCTCTGTCCATCATAATTTTTCACTGGGTTCTAAATGCGACTTGCGGAAGGACGTGGCACGTCCTGTAGATAACAGCTCAGAGCTGAGCGAGCAACGTAACACCTGTCACGCACACTTGATATGACAAGTATAAATCAGCTCAACATTTAACTGCGTCTCTGGAGGAAGCAAATACATCACAAAATTTTACCACTCCGCAGTCATTGGAGCGCCTTAAATACAAAGCTTTTTGAACACAATTTCAAAGAAGAAAGCAATAAGATTATCCCTATGGACAAGTTGCCATATCAGATTACATTCAAGATATTTGCTTACTTGGAAGCCAAAGACTTATACAATTGTGGCCTAGTTAAGCGAGGACTAAGAGAATGTGCAACTGACGATAAACTATGGAAACCAATATGTCTTGAGAAATGGACAAGCCATGACGATCGGATTATTAAAAACATTCACAGGAGCGAGTTCAAAAAAAAGGGCCAACTTTTATGCGATAAGAAGCAAAATAGATGAGAATGAGAATAGTAGCAGAGTTAGTGCAAGAATCTGGCATTTACTGAAATCCGTTAGTAGGTCTAGATTAAATTATAGGGAAAATTGCTCAAAGATTTGGGTGATGCGATTGAGATTTTGAACTCAATGGAAAAGACGATATTAAGCGATTGTCCCAAGATGATGTGTATAGCACGCGAAATACTAAATCTTTCAAGTGAAGAAAGCAAAAAAAATAGATGGGAAGACGCATTAGACGAATGCAAAACTCTTGAATACTATGGCAGTCTTATTGGCAAGCACAAATTATTTGGATCCAACAATCCTTATGCCGCTCAAAAAATCGTACAGGAAATTGCACCCAAAATACAAGGCGATTGTTCTAGAATGTTAGATTTGATAAATGATGCTCGCGAAGATATCATGGAAGGAAGAATTCGAAAGGAGCTTAAACAATTCTGCTGATGATCTCTTTTCGGAAGAGAATAGTGAGAGTGATTTTTATGATTATGAAGACGACTGGTACTATTCTGGGAATCTGCAGTATATGTGACAGAAAGGATGAACTTTACAGTATAGTTTAATAACGAAAAACTAGGAATGTTTGGTGTTTTTGCGTAGAAAGGCTATATTTTTGTGACTCAAAAGTGATATATAAGTTTAAAGTTTTATAAGGTCAATCTGCGCTGATTTGGTCAAATATAGTGGTTAATTTAGCTGACAGAAAAAAATTTAGATTCTGTCAATTGCTGCATGCTATTAGTTTTAGCTTACAAAACTGCAAAAGTAGAAATACACTAGCTGATCTTTCTAATGGCCAAAAAAAAGAAAAAAAACCATCTCTGAAAAGTTACTGAAAACTCTATTAACGTCGAGAAGTCTTTTAGCACATTATTGTAATCATTACTGTATTCGCCTGAAGATATGACATTTGCAAAGCATCAATTTAAAATCTTTCAGATTTTTCTGTCTTATGTATTACACAGAGATATTGGTCATTTGAGAAAACAAAACAAAATAAAACAAATCGCAAAGTAAAACATGCTATTGGTTGTTTTCTGTTATGCTGACTAGGACTAATGTTTTTGACTATTGTTAATAGAAACTGCCGTTTTTACGGTTCATTATTTAAAGGTTGTGTATAATGCCAACTTATTAGTTTCTTTCGCCCCTTTTATTTTTCTGTATCTTTTTACTTTTTCTTTTTATTTTTTATTTTTTTTTATTTTGAATCTTGTGCTTTGTCTATTGTGGTGTGTTCAACGCAATGTTTGACTCAAGAAACTGTCTTCTACGCATGGTCTCTGAATCACTTTTCTTTCTGCTTGAAAAGAAAAAGGAAAGAAATTTATGAGTTTAGCAATATACACGTACTCCGTCAAGTATTGAATGGCAAGAATGGCAGTTTGTTTTAATGGTTCTTTTTCGCATTTTGCATTTTGTTTTACTTTTGCTTTGTTTTGTTAAATATTACTATGTGAGTGTGGTATATGTGAGAGCAAAGATCTATCGGAGATTAACTGAATGCTTTGTAAATGTCATACTTCTAGGTGAATCTGTAAACTTATATACCCTATCTCAACAACGCTTACTCCGAGTATATTGAATAAACTGAGAACTTGATATTCCAGGCTTTTAATGCACATATTAACTTGTTACATAATTTGCTTTTCTTGTTTGATCTCAAATCTAAAGTCCCATAAACATATAAAATTTAGCTGTTTCTTCCCATGCGCTTAAGGTTCCATGCGTGTAATCAAATCCAAAAGCCAAACTCCAGCGCGTTTTCGTACGACGAGATGAAGATTTAATCTTCGCAAGTCTTTAAGATTTTAAAACTGAAAAATAACGCGTTGCATCTGAAGCGGAGCTCTCGAGTGGCAACTGCCATTCTGAAAATGTACTTTCAAACACAATTCAGGTATTTTTTATTGCTTACACCTTCAGTTAGTTTAATTTGGGACAATTTATAGACGTGAAAACTGGTATACATATGCTTATTGCACCCTCTTGAGCTATCTCTTGACATCCATAACTTTGAAGCAAAAAGCAAATAACAAATGCCATAAGAGTTTAAATAATCAAACCTATTTTTAAAATCTAGCTTTCTTTTTGTTTAATGTGCATCAAGCTGAGGCGCAATATAAAGTCTCTACGAATACTGTTTCATCTGACCAGACCAGCGCGAATTGAACATTTTTAAAACCGAGTTTCTTTTTCACCTTTCCATCAGCATTACATAGAAATCTCTTTCTGTTCTAAAAGATATTTGCGAGAATCAAAAGCCAAATCTAGCATTCTATCACAATCTTCAGATAACGTTTCTTGAATTGCTCGTGCTGCCCGAGAAAGACTGAACCCAGATGATTTATACCGGTATAAATCACTGCGATAGTAAATAGCAGTCTCACATTCCATCAAGGCAGTCTCCAATTTTATATATTTTCCCCTTTTTTTGGGAGAGTCTAGTATTGTGTTTAGTATACGTCGCATAGTGAAAAAATCTGCTGATATTGTTTTTTCAATTACAATCAAAAATTCAATTGCTTCGGATCCGTGACTTGTAATCTTAGAGAAAATCTCTTCATAATTTTTTTTAGACCTCTTAATACTTCTCAAATTATGCCAGATATTTCTGCTAATCATTTCTCGTTTTTCAATTTTCTTGGTTTCTATTGTTTTTGCATAAAAGATGCTCCATTTCATCTTACACGCACCAATGTTCCTAATAATCCGATAGTCATTGACTGTCCACTTTTCATGACATAGAGGCTTCCAGAGGTGGTCGTCAGTTGCACATTCTTTTAAAGCTCGTTTGACTAAGCCACAACTGTATAGATCTTTTGCTCCCAAGTAGGTAAATATTTTGAGTGTAATTTCATATGGCAACTTGTCCATTGTAGGATTCCTATTGCTTTTTTTGCTTAGTAAAGTGCTTTAAAGGCTATGCACTCAAATGGCAATCAAATGGTTGCGTCGTGGTAAAAGTTCTTGAATATTTTGCTCGCTGCCGAGAAGTAATCAATCACATAAAGTGTGTTTGATAGGTATTGCGTTGCATGCACAGCTTTGAGCTAAAGTTATGACACAAACAAAGCATCTAGTTACTCTCCTGTAAATGTCTCCATAACATATGCCACACTCACATACTGATCATTCAACAAAACAGAGTAAATGTTATACAAAATGCAAAATAGAAGCACTAAACACCTATCAAACACACGTCAGGCGACAAATGCAAATCAGTTCAATGTGTTTGCTTTTTCTGGAGCAGCAAGCGAAAACGTCAAGAAATCTTACATCAATTTGCCCTTTACTACCTATCACCAGAAATGGGTATAGCGATACGCTAAAATCGTTATGTAGAAGCTTGATGTGCGTGTAAAAACTCCCGCTGGCTGCCCAACATATGAGCCATGGCATTCATGAACACCCTTCAAAGTGCAAATTATTTACTTGCAAACAGAATTCATTGTAGAGATAGTTACGGCTTATTATCGCTTGAAGTTGATACCAACTTCGTGTACCTACACCTGTTCTCTCTATTAGTCTAGCTAAAACTTGTTAACCTGTCCTTGTCTATAGTACATGATGCATCTTATGTTCGTCTCTTGGTAAGCTTTGAAGAATAATAGCACGTTCATTAGCAATCAGTGAGCAGTTCAGAATGAGGTTATTTGGATCTTGAATTGCATGGCCACACCAGCAATTTGCAGAAATGAATTATCTGAGTGTTGTGTAAATTGATGCAAATTCTGAATCTCACTATGCTTGCTGCTACTCGTCGCGTCTGCCTAGCCACAGTTGAATCCATTTGTTTTTGAGGGGAACCCAAATATGATCTCCCATGATTGTTTCTACCTTGCCAGTCCTGTTTCCAGTCTTCTAAGTAGCGGTATCTTACCTGTTGCCTGAAAAAGTTCAGAGACATAAGTTTTTCATTCTGCCTTATATTCTTTGAGCACGCTTACTATGAAGATATTATTAGAAGTATTATTAGTATTATTGTAAAACAAATGCAAAATGCAAAATACAAGATAGAACCATTAAAACAAACTGCCATTCTTGCCGTTCATTATCTGACGGGGCACCTGTTTATTGCCAAACTCATAAGTTTTTTTCCTCTCTTTAGTTATATCGATAAAAGGCAAACTAAGTTGCTGATATCGATATAGACACTTCTGGTGCATAATGTTACATTATGAATAAGAACAATGAAGATGATCTTATATGTTGACTTATATGCTTTTACGCGGTATAGATTAGATAGGATATGTTTGCGTTAGTAATTCAAGTAAGCTGCATGCAATGAACTGTTGTAATCAACGTAAAGGTGAAATAGAATTAATTAAGCAATGCAAGATTAAAAGAAAATAGCTATAGTACAAAAGCAAGATTAAGCAACAAAGGCAAGTAAAGTAAATACAAAATACAACGACTACCAGAACGACCACCCCTTGACAGCATCAACACCAACGGATTGCTCGACATGATTACGATCCTGCAAAGCCAGCATATGATGCAAAGAAAACACTTTTGACTCCCATTCCTGCCATTCAGCGGGTTCGACAGCTGAAGGTAAAAGACAGCCTGCGCCAGGACCGCCAAGGAGGGTTTCGTGCACTTCAAAACCATGCACGGCGAGTTTTGAACGTAGTAAGTCGATTTTGGAGTCCGGTACAGAGTCAGGGACGAGGGTGATTGTGCAGCCGCCGCCGCCAGCGCCGGTGAGTTTCGTTTCGCCTAGTTCGAGGTCGTCGGTTGTCGCGCGGATAAGTTCGAGTTTGGGGTGCGAGACGCCTAAAGCGACGAGGAGACCGTGGTTGATGCGGACGAGAGTGCGTAGACGGGCCGCGCGGAGTTGCCAATCGCTTTCAGCGTCTGTGGACGAGGAAGGTGCTTGAAGAAGGTTTACAGCGTCGTCTGCGAGGGCGTGGATGGCTGTCAGAAGAGGGTTTGCGACGTCGGGAAGCGCGCGGAGGAGGTCAGCGACGTTTGAGACTTGTAGGGCTGTGCTTCGCGGCTGCTTCGAGTCGACGAGAACGAGTCTAAGTGCTGGAAAGTCGCTTAAAGGACGTAATAATGCGGGATTGCCGTCCGAAGCGCGTTGAAAGAGGACGGCACCACCGCGGGCAGCACAGGCGTTGTCGATGCCGGACGGGTTTCCGTGGATGCAGCGTTCGCCGAGAAAGGCCCAGCGGTCAATTGCGTCAACAGCCGCTTTGTCTGCTTCTTTGTTTGACAAAGAAGAGGAAGAAGAAGAAGAAGAAGACGGCGACTGGACGACGCCGGCGAGGAGACAGAGCGCGGCGGCGATGCAGACGGAGACGGACGCGGACGAGCCGAGACCGGCGCCGACGGGCAGAGTCGAACGAACAGAGAAGCAGACGCCGACGTGCGGACGATTGTGCATCAGCGACATGTACAGATAGAGAAAGGCGAGGGCGGCAGCGCGCTGGGGAAAGCCCGTGACGCCGGACAAGGGGCCGTCCTCGAGCGCTTCGACGAGTGGCTGGTGCAGCTCGTCTGGTTTGGCTTCAACGATGTCGACGTGCTCCCACGGCAACGACGCGACCGGCCAGGCGTACTGCAGCTGCACGTCCGGGAACTCGAGCGACACCTTGTGCTCGTCCTCGTCGTGGCGCGTCACGAGCATGTACGTCCGCAGCGAAAGCGCGGCCGCAATCGCGGGTTTACCGTAGACCGCAGCGTGCTCGCCAAACAGGATCGTCTTGCCCGGCGCAGACACCAGAAACGGCGGGTTCATATTTGCAACGCGATACACAACAACAATAAACACCTCCACAGAACAGAATGACAGAACAAGTAAACTCAGTCGCTCAAGCCTCGCGTAAATGTCACGTGATATCACGTGGTGTCACATGACGAGACTACACCACGTCAATGTCCTCGGCCTGCTCCTGCTGCAGGAGCCGGAGCTGGTGCCTTTTGACCTTCCGCTCGAGAGACGGGTCTGGTTTGAGGTTCTGTTTGCCGAGGACCTTGTTGCAGCCCGGAATCGGGCACTGCAGCGACAAACCGCGGCCAAACAGGCGCATGATTGCGTCTTCTGAGAACGAATGCGGACACTTTGTCGACGTGACCGGCTTCTCGAAATATGTCTGTGTTAACGGGCATTTGAACGACCGTGTTTCGCGCGCCACGACGAGCTCTTCGTCGGAACCGCGTGTCGCTTCGTGGTCGTGGACATACGATAGCGAGACTGCTTGTCCGTCTGTGTCGAAAAAGGCCCGTGGAGGAGGCAATTCGTCGTCTTCGTAGAGTATTTCCCAGACTCGAGCACGATAGTCCTTGTATTCTTCGTCGTGGAGGTACTTTTCCTTGTCGCTGAGGCCGTCGAGCGTCTCTTTTTTCAACTTTGTCTGTTCGTAGAACAACCTGCTTGCCTCTTCTGGGCTTCGAATAGCTTCTTCCATGATTGGTGGAGTAGATTTCGCCAGTTTATTAATATCGAGTACTTTTCTGAACGACTTGTCGAGCAAAGTAGACTCGTTTCCTCCTTCTGCGAGTACCGCAGACGCATCAGAGATATATCCCTTCAATGCATTCAGATTCGATATCAAGCTGTCTGTCTGACTAACAGACATATTCGCATGCTCTCTCAACGCCTCAATTTCACTCGGTCGAAGATGCTCAACTGTGTCCATTTTGATGTGGTAAACCGTTGATCTGGTTTGGTGCAGACGCGACAGACGCGTCGACGGACGCATTGTAATATCATAGCCCTATTCCACGCCCTAAGCCCTCTACTACTTCTGTACATGAAAGTACTTCACTACGCTGTATTATAATGTTATGTTACAATAGTAACCATGGCTGTATATATATTTACATATGAATCAAACGTAATGAGTTACTGCGCACTTAACTTCGCGTTCTCTATGAATGCTCGTATTTTCTCCAAATCATGCTTCCCGTCGGTCTCCACACCACTCGACACATCCACACCAACAACATTTCGAATCCCCACCGCCTCCGCCACGTTCTCCGGCGTCAAGCCGCCTGCAAGAAAGAACCTGCCTTCCTCAGGTAGCTGCTCCCACGGCAATAGCTTTCCATCACCGCCACCGCTGTCTAAAAGTGCTATGGCGTGTAGACCTGGTTTGGAGACGTGCTCGTCTTTTATGCCGAACTTTTTGATCACGGGCACGGGGATTTGATGAGACCATTCCAGTGGTTCTGTGCCGTGAAGTTGCACAATGTCGAGATTGTAGCGTTGTTGTAGCGACAGTACTTCTTCGAGTGGCTGGTTTCTGAACACGCCGACCAAATACGGTCCGTTCTTCCGCACTTTCTCAACGTGTCCGTCAAACCACTCTCCTTCTTCTAGACTGCCCTCTTCTTCGTGAGCGTTGTTCGCCTTTTTCTCGCGATGGGCGCGAACAGCAGCGGAAATAGCAACAGCATCTTCCTCCTTCACTGTCCTTTTAACTCCCGGAACACAAATAATTCCAACCATATCAGCGCCCGACTCAACAGCTAGAACAGCAGCTTCAACCGTCCTCGTCCCGCAAATCTTCACCAGCGGCCTTCTCTTCTCCATATTCTGCAGTTTGAGTTGTTCTTGTTCTAGTTATGAGCACTGATCTCATGATATACTTCATCTGCGGCGCACTGGACGAGCGCTGACTTCTGTACTAAGGGGCACGTAGAGTAAACATTTGTCGAAGAAGTACACGAACCGGACCTGGTCAGAACAAACAGAAATGGAGACGCCCACGCGGCGGCCGCAGGATTCGTTTGGCGGGATCGAAAAGACGTCGTTGATAAGCGCAGAAAGCGCGGTCTCCGACGCTCAGAATGAGTCCGCTCTCACAGCGACCGACGGCGCTCGAGAACAGCAGTTCTTTCTTCTCTTGAACAAATTTCCCAGTGTTTTTATACCTTTTATTCGTGCTCTGCGATTCGACGCTGGTGTTCACGCATACCCCATTTTAGCAAATATGGAGACGTACATGCAGGTTCTGCCTAAAGGGTTCAAAGATTTTGACGTGTCGCCTGATGACGCGCAGGACGTCTATTTACTCGCTGATCTGTGTCTTTACGCGCCTAGAGATGACGGCGAAGGCGGTATTTTCATCACAAAGGGACATCATGGACGCATTATACCCACTGAGACAAATACGTTCACTGTGCAATGGCGGTACCGGTATAATGGGTGGGTGTACATTGGTCGTGTCCTTGAGCATGCGCTGAAAGTCGCGCCGACGGATTTAGTCGTTGAGGAGATTATCTTACTTGTAGCAACTACTATGCGAGTTTTACCCACTGAAGATGCATTGGAGATGTTGGAGGCATTGTCGGAGAAGTTGGCGGTGGAAAATAATGTTATTGTCGTCGTTGGAAGGTTATTGGGAATCGCGATGCGGCAGGGCAATATTTCTGTCAGTGTAGCCGCCCTTGAATTTTTCACTGCCCTCGTTCGCATTCTTCCAGACCAAGTATGGCGATACCTATCCACGTCTTCTCTTCTTGAACGAAATGGCAGCACAGGAATGGCTTCACATATTCTTTCCTCGGTCGAAATTATCTCGGGAGAGTATCGGTTTACACTTGCGATCATTGATTTAGTGTGTGCGTTGACCAATGATGTCTTGGTCAGCAAGTTTACGTCTACTGTGGAAAGTGAAGTTAGAGCGGGCATTTTGTTGGTGCTGACCAGGCATTTGATGAATGTTTTTGAGGGCTTTTCCTATTGGAAGTATGACGATCTACATGATCGTCTGAGAATCGGTATGTCCTTCCTTTTTTTTATACAGAATCATTCTAATTGGTAGGAATCCAAATCGCCGACGTGTTCAGTACGATAATAAGAATAGTCTACAGCGTCGACGAATTCACCCCCGGCCCCGAAAAATTAAACGGCATACTCTACCCTTCCGCACAACATATCCTCGATCGATTCCTCGTCACCGACAAAAAATCACGCTGTTTACAACCATTAACCGGTGCAATTGAATCAGGATTGCGATCACTTGATGCTCTTAAAGATGACGAGGAATTGTCGAATAGAGCTTATGATTGGATCGAAAGTGCATTGGCATTATGTGAAGTTTTGACGCGTGCGAGGACGGTACTTTCAAGGCCTGCGTCGCAGCTTGAACGGAAATTATTCATTCTCGCACCTGATTTATCTGAAATATTTGCGAAAGAAGGCGTTTTACGACTGAAAGTTATCTTGCTTTTTAATGCGTTGGTGTCCTCTGAATGGGATGAAAAGCCGTCGTTGTTAGCCTATCTTGGTTCTTCACGGGCTATTTCGTTTGCAGAGGCGCTGGGAAAAGTTATTGACAGTGATGTTGATAATGAGACGCAGAGTGAGATTGCTAAATTTGCTAGTTTGGTGTTCAGTACAAATCAACAGGGTCTTTCGATTATTTTATTGACTGGCAAAGAACTTGGTGTTATATCTAATAATGAGGAAAAGAAAGATGATGGGAAGAAAGTTAAGCCGTTGGTTGATGCGCTTGAGGAAAAGTTGTTGAATTCGAGTCTGAATTTACAGGATGAATTTGTTGCTAGTCTTTTGGAGACGCTTTCATTAGCGCAGAATACTCTCTCAACGTTATTATTTGATAAACACTCTGATAAGAAATTTCTTGAAAAAATATTTAAAATCATTGATCAGGGTACTGTTTCGAAAGTGACTGGATTAGAGTCTTCAGATACGATTATCAGATTCTGTTATGAATCAATACGCGCTGCTAGGGGTGTTCAGCTTTGCGCTGTTTACTTACATAAATCGAAACGCGACTCGGCCTTAGCAAAGGATATTGTTTCTTACTTTACAAAGAACTTGGTTAAGTTTTATGATACAGCGTTTTGTATACACGGTTACCGCGCTTCTTTACATGGTAATCTTCACCGCAATTTTGACAAAAAATGGCCGAATGCCTCATTAATTCGCTTCCAACGCACTGCGCTCTTTCAAAGCGATAGAAAATACGGTAACGCGTATAAATACGACACCGAAATGATGGATCTTATGCTTTCGTTTGATCCCGTTTGGAGCGGGTTTCGAGAAGAAGTTGAGCAGGGGAATTTGAATTTATCGTTGATTGATGCGCAATCGCATTTATTCCGAGCGTGGTGGTTACTCGTTGTTTCATTACTTGATTACACCGAGAAAAACGCATCTTTATCTACAGCATTACACAGTATAGCTATAAAATGTCTGCAAACGAATTTACACGAAGGCGTTATTGCGCCGCTCTTTCAACCGATTGTAAATGAGCGTTGTGAACTTGCGTTTTTGATCGTGCAGAGATTGTCGGTTGTGGATGCCAAAAGTGTGAAGTTTGGAGAGATTTTGAAGTGCGCGCAGGAAGTTTTGTGTGCGGGAAGTACGGATTTTGGAAATGCGCTTGCTGAGTCAAAGTATGAGGTTTATAGACCATTATTGCGTCTTCTCCTTCTCTGCGTTCGAAATATTCCTTCATCATCGACATCATCATCATCAACGGTAGCATCACCAGAGACAACAAAAATCATACACGAAATCATCGAAAAAATAATCGCAAAAGCATACACAATTCTAGGCCCATCTTCGCTTCACGCTTTGAAGGGCAATGTGGGCAAGGGCCAGGGCGAGGATATGATTCTTGTTACTAGTTTGCTAAGGGATTGTTTAAATGTTAGTGGGGTTGTCTAGATAGGGTTTATGTAGGTTTTTTTTTTCATGTTATGGATATTGTATATATTGCTGTATAATGATTATTTTGTTCTGATGGAGATTCAAAGTGGGGGAGTAGAGTAGGATGTAGTCACAAATGTTTGTAGATAATATTGGATTTATATTACAGGCTTCAATGTGAGTGATGAAGACTTGCATTATCTTTTAATCACAACTTGCTTTATCAAGCAATTGACGTCCCAAAAAATATACTGTATGAAAAAGTAAAAATACAGCAGGGTTTTTTAACTTTAAATACTTTTGCTCGGAACATTGTTGCATTTCAATTCCAATCAGGCTTTGTATGGTAGCTCGTTGAGCTTTGTAAGCTGGTAAATGAATTTGGCTGGTAGTTTATCGCTTTGATTATGCTTGTTTTAAAAATGTTTAGGCTAAATTTTAATGTGTATTGCAAAATTATAAAAAATACGATTCTTTGCACTTTTACGAGTACAGATTATGTATTAGGCTAGACGCCAAACCCAATCAACAATTACTCCTAAAAAGAAAACTAACTAAAGCAAATAAAGTAAACCAGGAAGAAATCAATCTATTAGCTTTATATAAAGTCTACTCCAATACAGAGATGACTCAAAAATATGTTGAAAGTATTGAAAAAATCTATCTAATCTTTATTGTACCATTAGCTTTTATTTGTTTAATCTTAACTCATTTGATAGCATCAGCTTTGTAAACTTTTAGATTCTTAAAGCTTAGATTATCCTATATAATCCTTTTTTGTGTTATTTCAAAAGCATGAACTAATCTATTTTGACTTTTTTTAACTACGAATTTTAAGTATGTAAATCACTTAGTAGCTGGGAGTGTCGAACTCTCCTTCGAAAGTAAAACAGTTAAGCAACTTTGAAAATAACAATATCTGTAGAGTACAACAACTAATGGTGAATCTCCATAAATATTAAGTAATTCTGGGATAAGGCAAAGATAGATAAGTATGAAGAAATTGACAAATTAAGGTTCGCGAATGTGTCAGTCAAGCTCCATATGCATTATGCGGCTCATTCGCTCATTACAAGGATCGGAAGCTCGTGTTTATCACAACAAGGCTCGTTGTAGATGTGGACTCCTTTGTTCAAGTTCGTATTATTTTGTACCTTATTTATACTAATAAGCATGGTTACAAAAAATGACAACGAGCATGGAGTTACAAGGAGAGAGTCTTGTATATATAAACAAGGCCTGCCTAACTTAGTCTCCTCTTTCTCTAACAACACATAACTCATACAAAGATGGTTACCCAATCCCTTTGCGGACCCCAAATCTATCCTAGAGCCGACGAAACGATCCATCAGGCCATAGCCATTATTGAAATCCGCCTCCCACTATCCGACGTGATTCCTGAGCCGCAACGCGTGCCGTCATGGTTGATCGCGAAACGCCGCAGTCACGGGTACTACAATCCTGAGCGACATATTCAGGATCCGCAGATTGTGATGCCGAAGAATTTCGCTAAAGTTGAGTCGGAAGTGTTGTATGATGTGAAAAATAAAATGGTTAGAATCGCGATTTGGTTACCTGGTGCTATCCCCGCGTATCCTAAAATGCTACGAGAGCACAATCAGGTCTTGTGGAAAGCCGCACAGGCAGTACAAGAAACTTATAATACAGTCGCGTGGACGCATGGCTTCAAGACTTCGACTTATAGAGAGTTCTTTCAAGAAGTTTTCAGTCGACTTTGTCACATCCAATTGTTTTCCCCTCAGGAAACGGCGTATGCTATTCTTGTGGTGTTGGGGCAGTTACCGGAACAGACGCGGTTGCCGGTTATTGAGGAATCTCCTGACGAAGAGTAACGGGGTGGGTTTTCTGATTTATATTGAAATATTGCATTTAATTTATTTTTATTTTTGTTTTTGTTTTTATTTCGTTTTTGTTTCGTTTTTGTTTTGTTTTCGTGTTTGTTTGTTAATAAAAAATCGAATATTCAAACAGCTTACTTATTACACTTTTTATCGCTGTCATATTCAGTGAGTTTGGCAAGACAGGTGACAATGATTCCCTGCTATTAGCAAGCCACACTATAAACTTGTCAACTTCCCGACGTAGGCAGATATGAGCAGAATCTCAATGTGATACTTTCCCAAACTTTCTCAAACTGTATAATACGCTTTTGATTCCTTGTAAAATATTTCAGAAGCTGGTATTGGTGTTCAAAGACTGTCGTAAATTATGGTTTGAGCGCCCGATCGTCTCGGGCGAGAGAGTAAAGCAAGCTTAGTTATACAGCACAATGCACAGAGAAAGCTGCAAACCGATTAATAACATACTTGAATAATCAAAATACTGTTGATAATTTAGTGCTACATAGTAGATTGTCTTATACCTATTCCTGTTTATGCTCTTGATGTAAACCGTCTTCATTATAAAACTAAAGCGTGGAAGTAGAATTGAAATAAATAGACAAGTTATTCATTAGTATCAAAAAGTACAAATACCCATTAACCAAATATTTATGCATTTAGTATGCTAATTTGAATCCATATTGACATTTCCTGAAAGATATCATAAGTTGTAAAGATGAGGTTGATGAGTAATTCATAAAACAAACCGCCCTGAAACTTTATATTTTGGCGTTCTCTACCTGAAATTGGCGTCATAGCGTTCTCTGCTCATCCTCTGTCTTTCTGCATAGTGCATATTTTCGTTTTCATCTCTCGCCCGCAACAACTGCCACGGCCGAACAGCAAACATGCTTCATAATCACAAGGCAACATGCAACAATATAAAGCAAGGCGATCTTGCTGCTTCAGTCACTCATCATTCTACATTCACTTCTCTTTAATTTGACAAGTTCAATTCAACAATCGAAGCACTTCTCAAACATCTCAATTCAGATCAGCAATGTCTACTCCTCAGAAGCTTCTTCTTACTGGCGCTACCGGATATATTGGCGGTGAAGTCCTTGACCATCTCGTGACGTTCAACT
>JAJLWK010000312.1:0-16640 GCA_030570675.1 Myxozyma neglecta | reverse complement strand
CCAAAACCAAACCAAAAAAACACAAATCTGTCAAAAGAAAAAAATCTCAAAATTTGTGAACATCTGTAAATAATAATGAATTTATATACATATCGAATTAGAGACAGGAATTCACAATTCGTTGTACTAACTGATCAAACGTGAGCAATCATACACGTGACGGTTTTCCATGTTTGGAGTTTCTTTTTTTTTTTTACCTTTGGTCTCTTTGTAATGTTCTGTTTTTGTTTATTTATAAACTTCAAAGTATTTGGATAGATCTTTTTTTGCTTTAGTTTTTATACGGATCATTTGTGCTGGTCACGTAAATATATCAACTCGATGATTTTCATGATTTTTTGTGATGAATACGTATTCCAATGAAGAAGTTAAGTCTAAACCCTACAATTCAAGTCAAAATGGAGACGCTCTTTCCTGTTACTTCAGTTGTTCATAGCTTCTAATAACTAACCGAGGAATTTTTTTTATGATTTATGTTACTTTGGCGAGAAAATTTTTGTTTCGTTAGAATAAAACTTTTTACAACTATCAGTTAAATTTCGATAACAAAAGGTAACAATTGAAAAAGAAAAAAAATATGAATAACTATATGGAAATAATAAACCGAAATTGATTGCTAGGTTTGAATAGTAACGTACTTTCACTTTCCGAAAAATCAAATCTATCTCATCGAGAAGTAATTTTTTTTGCATTTTTCTTTATTAGAACTTCTCACGGTAAAACTATTACTTCACGGCAAATTAAAGATACGGTATTAGTCACGTACCAGGAGCTCACATCCAAAACTGCTTTTTTAGATATAATGATAGGTTCACAAGCTTATTCTACTAAACACGCCACATAGAGTGACTCGCAAAAGCTGATACTATAACTTGATAAAGTCAAGTACCACTGTATGATTTTACTCTACTCTCCGTGACCCCTAGAGACGACAGGCTTTAAAGTATAGTTGGTTCCAGTCTAAATTGTTTACTTAATGCATCCATTACCCAAACTTTTACAACAGCAAACTATACATATATACAAAAAATTAATAACTACCCACTCTCGTAAGCACAGCCACGCTCTCCACATGATGCGTCTGCGGAAAGAAATCAAATCCCCGCACACTATCCACCACATAATTCTTCCCCTTTTCACTCTTCAAAATATACTCCACATCCCTGGCCTGCGTATGTACATTACACGAGACATAAACTACCCGTCGTGGTTGATATTCAAGCAGCTGGTTCAAAAACCGCTCGTCACAACCTTTTCGACTAGGGTCGAGAATCATGCTGGTCTGATTTCCTGGAGTTTTAATCTTTCCAAAAATAACAGCCGCGTCACCGTGTACGAATTCTGCGTTTTTGACGTTATTATCAGCGGCGTTTCGCGTTGCGCATTCGACGCTCATTTTGGACACTTCAACGCCAATTACTTCGTCAATTGATTGACTGCATGTGATCCCGAAAAGACCGGAGCCGCAGTATGCGTCTACAAGGTATTTAAGTGGTGGTAAGGCATCGTCGGATGGTGGTAGTGCTGCTCGAAGTTGTTCGCCGACGTAGGCTGTAACTTCTGGAAGGACGGAGCTGTTGCATTGGAAAAAGTCACCTAAAACATTAGTAAAACTATCAATATAAAACGCAAAGGTACATACGAGCTGTGTATCGGAATCTGAAATTATTGACGTATTCAGTGACTGTGGCGTTCGAATCCTCAATAACTTCAATTCCAGCTTTTTCCCCTTTCTCATTTTCCTTGACACTTTCTCTGTACATCAATGTCACTCCACGTTTATACTGATGCTTGTTATCTTTAATAACAACTCTAGCCTTGGCGTACGCTTCGTTAATCGCAGGTGTAGCAATAGGACATTCCTCAATATCCATCACAAATGATCGAGCTTTCGGCGCAAATCCAATTGACAGTACTTCCGGCACATGTCCACTTCGTGGTACATCAAAATGTGGTGTAAGTTTCGTCCGATACGCATACTCAAGCGGCGAGCCTATTGTGCTACCAATACTTGGAATCGAACCTGCTGGAGCTTGACTGCAAAAATGTTGATAAGCCCGCTCAATAACAATGCGTTTGTGCTCAAGTTGGTCTTTGTATGGAAGCATTTGGAATTGACAGCCACCACATTTCGCAAAATATTGACATTTAATCAAAGAATCATCTCGTTCTGGTCCAGGTGTAATGACTCGTAGAAAATCAGCTTGACTGTGTAATGCATGTTTCTTAAAAATCTTTGCCCTAACAGTATCGCCAGGAATGCAAAATGGAACAACGACAATATCTTCAACTGTGCCGTCTTCACTCTTCAATAGACCCAACCCGTCACCGGTTGATCCCAACACAGCGATTTCGACGTCAACTTCACGAAATGGCACAGACATTGGCATCGTCACGACAAATTCTGTTCCTACAAGTGTCACATCTGCTGGTAATCCATGCTTTTTTCGCAAGTCAATTACATCGAGCATTAAGTAACCATCTGTGCTTGTCCGTTCAATTTTAACTGGCTTTGGTTTGCGATTCTTTGTGCGCTTAACTTTCTTTTGAGGCGCCTGAGTCTCCTGCGTCGTCTCAGATACTGGTCTTTTGAAGTTCTTGTCGATTTCCTGCTCAGTCGAAGCAGCCATTAAATCAGCCATTGTAAATCCACGTTTGTTGATTTTTTTATAAAGCGGTTTGCTAAATCGATTGCTCTGTTTGCCCTCTGTATTTTGGTCCCCAGCTACTGCCCACTGATTAACAAGGCGACGCGTACCAGGACCCTGCGTAGACCAATTTCTCCCGGCAGATTGTGCACCGTAAAAACGAGAACAAGAGACAACTTCAAATCTAAAAAACGCAGCTAGTTTCGTCAATCCACGCACTCTTTGCATCGACAACCTGCAACTCGAAGGAAAAGAAATGGTCGACTCTCCTTCTGACCTTTACCCGCCGCGCGATTGGATTACTCTAGGATTTTTTCCCTTTCTTCCCAACTTTATTTGGAGCCACCCAAATAAAAAAATAAAAGAAAGTTCCAGGATGGCTTGACTCCTGAGTTTGTGTTGTGCTACCGCGCCGCACAAAAACCACAGCACAAACAGTAATTTACTTATGCCATAACGGCAACACCTGAGCCGCACGAGAAATTCTCGAGGAGCCGGAAAGTAAAAATTAAAGAGCGTCTGGGAAAGCAGGCTCGCGATCAACCGACCAAAAGTACAGACTCGAAAATGCTGGTACGGACACTGCGGCGAGCGGTAGTTGGCCGCTGGGCTGCTGCACGGCCAATGCAGTCACGGACGTACGCTCCCGGTCCCGAAAACGAATCCAAATTGCCGGAAGAGCTTCGCGATTTCGAAAGCAAGAGTCCCGAAGAGCAGCAAAAAGCAGTGAATGCATTCATTCACCGCACAGGAACAAAAATTGACCATATATACATGCCTGTGGAAAGTATGGACGAAGTCAAAGTTCCGAAATTGACCACTCGGGCTCAGCACATCAAGAGACTGGCACAATACTACTCACCAAAGATGCTCAAGGCAGTCATTGCCGCAGAACAGAGCGTTACGCCCGCTATGTGGAACCAGCGAAAACCCTCCAATGGTATTTTCTCAATCTCTTATGTCGATGATTTCGCTCGCCGAGACCCTTTCTGGGACGATGCGGTTAAACCATGGAACGATATGACTTTCGAACCTCGTCAGCGGGTTCCTCCTTTCACACCTGAAGGTGAACGCGAATACAAACAGCGCGAGTTTTTTGACGAACTTGAGGAGAAGATGGCACGCGCAGAATTTTTTGGCGGTCAGGAAGCTGCAAAAAAGACATACGAAGAGGCAATGAAGAACGGCTCGGTCACGCATCCCGAAATATTCAACACTGACGAGGCACCTGCAGAGTCATTCTTACACTCCGGCCGTCTTTCTCAGGATTACATTCGTTCACTGCTTTACCGTGTTCTTGTTCATAAAGTCGTCTCCAACGTCACTCGTCTTGGAAAGATTCGTAGTCACTACATTCTTGTCGCTGTCGGTGATGGAAACGGTATGGTCGGCATCGGTGAAGGTCGCGATCGTGAATCACTGCCGCGTGCGACTCAAAAAGCACAGGCTCAAGCAGTTGCAAACCTCTCTTACATTCCCCGTTTTGAAAACCGTACCATCCACGGACCTATTGAGAAAAAATACCATGGTGTCACTCTTGAGCTCTGGCCTCGTCGTCGTGGTTTCGGTCTTCGCACAAATCATCTTGTCCACGAAATTGCAGAGCTTGCGGGTATTAAGGATCTTTCTGGTAAGGTCCGTGGCTCACGCAATAAGATGAACACCGTCAAGGGAACAGTGCTTGCTCTTCAAAGCCAACTTTTACCCGAGCAACTTGCTGCTATGCGTGGTAAGAAGCTTGTCGACGTTCGCGAAACTTACTTCGGCCAAGCTTAAATTTACTACAGCACTATAACATTCTTGATATTCTGTTCAAAAAGGGTATTTGTTGGGATTTCAGCATGGTTTTTGATATCAAAAAAAGTCTTGTATTGTGGTGTGTAGCGTGTTGTTTGCTGTACCAGTAATTATTTTGTACATAGATAGTCAATTGTCATCTACCTGAACCGTAACTCCAAACCCAGAATGTATAAATGGTAATTACATTGCCCCTTCAACCACAGCTCCATCTTCGTCGTGAAGTTGCTGCTGTAGAAAAATACTGTAAACAGATGCTTTAAGCAGTGTGAACACCACCGCTGTCTTTCGTTCTAGCACGCGTAGTGTATCTAGAATTTCCGGTGTCGGCACAGTCGCTAACTTTGCAAGCTCCGTAGACAACTAATTAATCATCGTTAGTAAATATTATAGAACCATATAGAAAAAAAAACACTCACTGAATTCAAATTCTGAAGTAGTTGCTGATACTCATTTAACAGATCTAGCTCGATTGGCGACAGCAAATGCGCCATCATCTCTTGAGAGATTTCATTTTGAGAGCCTCCCAAGTATTGTTCTTGAACATCAAAACTTGCCATTTTAATTTTAATGAGCAATCGTATAGATTACGCGACGCAATATGTGTATAGACGCGCTGTGTTTAATTAGTAGAGAAAGCGGCGCGAGTGTAAACATGAATTAAAGTTTAGCAGATCGCGCGCGCGTCAACTTTACGCGTCTTTACGCAAACGGTCATTGTTTTGTCTTTACCAATAAACATAATGGACGCACAAGGTGCTTCGTTCACTCCCAGAACATCACAGTACCAGCAAAAGACTGGAGATGTTGCTGAAAAGACTTATTTTGAGAAGCAACGCGACGCTCTTATTGAACAGATCTCTATTGTGTGTATTGTGGATTACAGAGTGGTATCTGGAACTTTCATTAACATGTCTATAGAGTCTGGAACAAGTTTTAACAAACATGAACACTTTAAATAGAGTACTTGAAGGTACCATTGTTGTACGTTTTCTTTGATAATATGACATTCGCTGTGCTAATTGTAACAGGTTGGAAAGGAGTTTGAAAGTGTATCCACGCTTTGGAGCGCGTTTTACGATGGTATGGCTCATGATAATCACGATGAAAACGAAGAAGAGGAAGAAATGGAAGATGAGGAAATTAATGAAAGAGATCAGTAGAATACTCAGTCATCCGATTGAGCTCAGGCGTTTTGGGAATTACTATTATGTTCAGGCACATTAATGAAATCTTTGCTACATTCTAATAATATTAGGACACAATGTGTAGTCTAACAAAACACACACACACACAAGAGAAAAGAAATGCTTCATATTAACAATTAAACAAGGTAACAGTAGTCAAATTAAACTCCAGACCATTACTACTCCAAAAGATCAACAGCAGAACAAATATAAAATGAAAACAAATAGCAATAAGTATAAACAAAGAAAAGAGAATTCTTGCTATGGCGCGCGCATTTTTTAAGAAACGATTCTAAAGTAATGAATCTAAACGCAAGTTTTTTTTCCCATAGTACTGTAAGCGCGATAACAAGATTACATGACATTGCAACCACAGCCAGCAGTATCGACTCGGTCGTCTTTAATCAACATCAAAGCGACTTGCTCAAACAGTTCATTGACCCCAGTTCTCCTCTTTGCAGAACATTCATGATATGGTACTTTGCCAATTTTCTGAGACACTTGAACTCCCTGCACAGACTAAGGTTAGTCCCACCACACACAAAGAAACCAAATCAAAAAGTGACTAAAACACATACCGCATCGTATGGAACTGGACCGGGGTAACCTTGCTGTCTCATGATATCAATCACAGTTGGATCTTCGCGAACATCCTCTTTCAAGCCGACCAAAATCACGGGAGTGCCTCTCGGACAATGCGAGCAAACTTCAGGCCACCACTATTGCAACCGCCAAATCAGCACTAGAGAAAAGAAACGAAATGATTTACTATTAACACTCACCAATTGCATAACGTTCTCAAGACTGGTATACGAATCGATGGAAAAGGCTATGAGGATCAAATCGGCGTTAACATACGATAGCGGCCGTAGTCGCGCATAATCTTCCTGGCCAGCAGTATCGACCAGGTGGAACTCAACGAATTTGTCATTATACAGCCGAATGCGCTTTGTGAAGTCGTCAAAAATTGTAGGCACGTATTCCTAAGCAGCAATTAGTATTGAAGGCTTTCTATGAACATATCAGTGAGGTTTACGCACTGTCGGAAACACATCGCGATGATACGTCATAAGCAACGAGGTCTTGCCACACGCACCATCGCCCACCGTGACTATCTTGAAATTGTAGTCTGCGGGAGGTTCGGTAGGAGGCATGACTTCTCAAATTATGATATATTAAATACAGGTTCCAGGATTTTACTACTGAATAACTAGGCCTCTGCAGCCTTTACCAATACCCTTCTTTGTGCTGATGTGCCTCTGTATTTGCCATGCGGCTCATTGTCGCCAAGTGCAACTAAATGTCGCTTAGAATTGCGTTCTACGCGCTTCACAAAAAAGAAGCAGACAATGTAACTGTATTACTCAAAACAATCCAAAGACGCGTAAACACATAATTCTATCAAAAACGCCCATATGTACGCCTTCCCAAAAGATGTACCAAAAAAACACAATAACTAAATCAAAAATAAAACTGACTATAAACAACACGAAACCAGATTGAACTCGAATTTCAATGCACATGTAACTTCGCTGCCCGAGCAAATTTATGATGATGACTACTCTTCTGGTTATTACGACTGCTTCGTGGATGCTTCAATTGATGCTTAGTTTGCCAAATGTGCACTCCTAGTCGAAGACTGGACCACACCTCAGGAGTTAGTTCGCGTGGCAGTTTGCGTCCGTAAAGGCACTGATCAATGAGCCACGTGCCCACGATAAATTCATCTGGATCTAGATAGTCTTTCTTTTCCCGACTAACAAGATTCCTATACGCTATGATTAGCTTTTCTCAGTCTCCTATACTTATTCAACGGCGACTCACCATATTCTTTCTAGTACTTCTGTATCAAGTCTTGATCGCTGCCACAGCTGCTTAACCACCAAACCATGCACACAGTTCGACAGTTCATCGGGCAGCATCAACCCTCTATTGGCAGCCAACAGTGCATCGTATCGTTTCCGTTCATCTTCTGTCATTGTACCAGTAACGACTACGTGCTTCCATGGCTTTTCAGCGTTGAACGAATGCTTTTGCTTTTGCTTTTCCTTTTCGGGCTTGCGCATTGTTGCGCGCATTGTCGGTGCCAATGGCGCGTAATCCGTGCCTGTTGGATTTGAGTATCTCATTCCAATAGAGGACGGTGCTCTCGACGAATCAATGCTTGCGCGCGCACTAGACACTGGACGACTAACATCTAAACTTCGCCTTGTGCTCGACAACCCTTGCGATGACGAAGTAGCAACGCTATCAGTGCCTTTGCTATGTGTGATAGGCAGCGATACTGACGAAGCTGACGCAGCTGCTATAGATCCTATAGTCCGAGGTCGCGCAACTTGCTGTTTGTTGTAAGAGTGAAATGGAGAAAATTTGAGTTTATTACCATTAAAAAACCTCTTCCCGTGCGCTGCTGTGGACGCAACAGTGGCATTTGAAGCTGGTCTTGAACTAGACGATGATAAAGATTTTTCCATCGCTGATGATTCAAGCCCTTGATCCTCTTCAGCAGCCTCATCGGGCGAGAGATCCTCTGACACATTTTGTTCTGTAGGTGTTTTTACTGTGAGCGGAGGACAAGACTCTGTTCGTCCTTCAATGCCGGATGAAATGATATCACTGAGAGCCGCGTGCGAATCTTCAGCCTTTGAGGTAAGAAGCGCCACAGGCTTTGCGGGTCTCTGCGGTCTAGGCGACAAAACCTCACCCACGTTGTATGTCGTTTTAGCTGTCGTTGCTTTGGGAGGCACTTTGCTTTTGGTCGGCAGCTTAATAGCAGCTGGTTTATGTTTCTCGACCGAAGCAGCTGTCGACAGCGTCGTTTCAGGCTCAGTTTTGTTCAATGTAGATTTCATAGTATCAACTGACTTTCTTCCGTTAATGATATTGACTGTGTTGTGACCTGAAGTCGCATTCATGTTCAGCGAAGATGCAGAGTGTACTGAAGACGCTGGAGATACCGGCCGCAAACCATATGGTGAACGGTCAGTAGACGAAACAGAGCGTACTGACAATCGCGATGTAGGACGGGGGCGTAATGTAGGTGAGTGTAATGATCTGCCAAGCGAATTCAACAACGGTGATTTCATCCTAACTGAACCTCCTTTATTAGGAGTAACAAGCAATTGATTTGCTTCACCGTGAGATTTATTTCCGCTACTTATTGAGGAATTTGATGGCGGTCGATTTTGCAATGTAGGTTGCTTGTTTGGACTGCTTATGCTTGTGTGTCCACTATGCGCTGAATTATTGGACGAATGTCTGTTCTGTAGTGATGGCCGTACCGACGATGACCTCTCTGATGATGATGATGACAATGCCGCTGCTTTCGCGGCTGCCACACATTTCGCGGCCGCAGCAGCAGATTCAATCGCAGTGGTCGTAGTCGTACTAGTATCTTTAATCTGATACACTGCAGCCGGCTTCTTCAATTTATCAGACGAAACAGAAGTTGTAGTACCCAAACTTAGCGAAGTCGGTTTTGGTTTAGGCTTCAACTTTGGTTTTATTTTCGCCGCCACAAGAGGTTTAGCCGGAAGTGCGGGGGCAGCGGAAGCTGATTTCTTATGCAAATTTGCAGCGGCGGAAGCAGGAGTTGATTGTCGCAAGTCCACAGATGCTGACGGAGTGTGACTCTGTTTATATGCAGAATTTCGAGAGAATGCCAAAACTGCAGCAGAAAGGCTGCTACTTTTCGGTTGCATTCGCTCTTGGGTATCTGTAGCCATGCTGAGGTAGACTCCACTATATGATATGTTCTTTATGCTCTTAAAAACTTATAATTTGCGTCTGTATCCTCCCATTCCAAAACATCCAGCGGCATACAATTCATCGACGTAACAGTAATCACAGGCAGAAACAGCTAAAATAACGCGTGCAGACCAAAAATAGCACTTCTTGCTTGGAGAACAACCCACAAAACGCGTTTCCCACTGATTAAAAGAGATGACTCTTTCTTAAATTCGCACGCACAGTGACAACAATCTAAATACGCAATTCGCCTCGAAACAGAAACATTTTACTCTGAAATCCAACCGCTCAGACGCTGGCGGGCCCCCAAAACGCATCCGCAAATCTAACGTGCCCCAGTCCAAGAATAGCTGACGCGGCGCGGCCACTACTTGGCCATTACATCAGAGTTTTAACGATCACGTGATTGATGATTGACTGCATTGCTTTACGCGAGTTGCTTAACGAATTATGTGATTTGTGTGGAGGAATAGCCTGTTATCTTATTATATAGTAGCCATGTCGACGCCTTCCTCTGAACATGAAGCCTCTGACGATGATCTGTCTGAAAATGCCTGGGCAGAAGACAGCCCCGAGGCGACGCTGAAGCGGCCTGTAAATCATGGCGCATCCCCACCGTTTCACTCTCTTGTTGCCCAAATATTCAACACTCTTACGGCACCCGGAGTGCATGAGAATGGAAGATTTGCGAGCAGAATGGTGAGGGAGAGAAGAAGCCTGATTTTAAGAAGATACATTGATATGTGGAGAGAGAAAGTGGGGCCTGATATCTATCCCTGTTTTCGACTTCGTAAGCTATACCCTGTACATCTAGTAATATAATGTTGACATAGTTCCTTAGTTTTACCACTTGTAGGCAAATAATTTTAACTCAGCATATCATTTAATAACGCTGTTTAGAAAGATAAAGAACGCATATATGGCATCAAAGAAAGTGGCCTTGCTCGTTTGTTAATTAAGGTGATTCAAACATCTTTTCCAGCATATGCTTTATTATTAACGAATCCCAGATTCTTGAAATTCCTGTTGACTCTGCTGATGCGAAATCTGTCATTAAATTTCGCGTTCCCGGACAGTCGTTGGGCGCTGGTGATTTTGCTGAACGATGCTATCAAATCATGAAAAAGCGTGAAGTCAATACTTCTCCTGGAGAGATTACAATTGACGAAGTGAATACTCTACTAGAAGAACTTAGCAAGCACAGCAAGGTTGATGAGCAGCTTCCAATCATGAAAGAACTTTATTTGAAAATGAATGCTGAAGATATGAAATGGCTCATACGTATCATTCTAAGAGGTACGCCATTCTTCATGGTACTCGTCGTCCTGATATTAACTAATTATCATAAGAACTGAGGATTGGCGTAAGTGAGCGCTCGTTATTTGCTTTATGGCATCCGGATGCAATTGCTCTTTACAGCATCAGCAACAGTCTGAAAAGAGTGTGCTGGGAACTCTATGATCCTAAATTTAGATTATCGCAAGATGTATGTTATTGTATTGTCATACTAAAACTTGTCATTGACTCTGAGTAGGAAAGCAATGTATCAGTAATGTCATGCTTTCAACCACAGCTTGCCGCTTTTCCCAAATTTTCCAACAGCCGAATTGTTAGTCTAATGCAGAACGAGAAGAACCTACCCTTTTACATCGAAGAAAAGCTAGACGGCGAGAGAATCCAATTACACATGACTGAAAAGGGTAACAATTTTAAATTTTTTAGCCGAAACGCAAAAGACTATACTCACCTGTATGGGTTTTCTTTGGATGATCAAAAGGGATCTCTCGCACAATATTTACGCGGGGCTTTCAATGAAAAGGTAGAAAGCATAATCCTGGATGGTGAAATGGTTTCTTGGGATACCATGTATGAAATGATTGAACCGTTTGGTTCTTTGAAATCTTCTGCAAAGGCAGAACAGCACGGTAATACACCGAAACTATCTCATCCGCTGTGTGAGTGCAATATGTACCCTCCATTTGACCGAATATCTAACAAGTGAGAAGATAGAGTTTTTGATATCTTATTTGTAAATGGCTCTCCTTTGGTTGATTTTGAGCTAAGAGGAAGGAAGCAAGCTTTAAAGCAATGGCTGACCGAAATACCTACTCATTTCGAGATTCATCCATTTCAGGAGGCCACTACACAGACCGAAATTGAAACGCGGTTGCGTCAAGTCATTGAACAATCGTAAGACAGCCGATTTTTGAATTTATAAGCTTCTAACGAATTATAGATCCGAGGGATTAGTGATTAAAAATCCCACTGCAGTGTACACTCTCAATGGTCGTAATGACTCTTGGATTAAAGTAAAACCCGAATACATGAACGAATTTGGAGAAAGTCTGGACGTTCTAGTCATTGGTGCATACTACGGGCGCGGACGACGGAGTAACCTTATGGCTACTTACCTGTGTGGATTAAGAGTTGACAATGAAGAAAGTGATGATTATGCTCCCACGAAGTAAGTTCCTCTATTTTTTTCTACATTTTCTATAGAAGTGGTTATAACGATGACAGATTCTGGTCTTTTTGCAAAGTCGGAGGTGGTTTCACCGCGGAAGAGTACAGAACAATTTCTACACTTACTGAGGGTAAATGGCATCCGTACGATCCCAAAAAACCTCCTAAAACGTATATGGAACTTCTGGGTGTCTCTAAAGAAATACCCGATGTTTGGATTAAACCCGAGGACTCTTTAGTTCTCGAAGTTAAAGCATCAGCTGTTGTCCCAGCAATCGATAGCTTTCGGACGAGCTTGACACTCCGATTTCCACGATTTAGACGATTACGTCCTGATAAGAATTATACCACTGCGTTAAGTATCAAAGAATTTTATGCTTTACAGGTTCAAGTAGAAGGAGAACGTCAAGAGCGACAACTTGAATATGAGAATCATCGGGGCACACCAAAAAAAGAGAAACGAAAAATTAACATTCTTGAATCTCCAAAGCCTGCAACTGTATCAGAGAGTATGCAGATTTCGCAAATCTTCAAGGATCATTCATTCTTTGTCGTAGTAGACTCAAGAAAACGGTTGAAGCTTGAGAGTGATATCTCATCTAATGGAGGCGAACTCTTAACTAGCAAGCCATCTGAATTTTCAAGATACACGCATGTTATTTCTGACTCTGATCTTATTAGGATAGCTCCTATTAAGAAAGAAGGGAAGATGCCGATATTAAAATCACTGTGGGTCTATGACTGCATATATAATGGACGGGTTGTTCCGCTTGAACAACGACATCTATTTTACTCTGCTCCTGACAAGCTAAGTGAATTTGTTATTAAGCAGACTGATATTTACGGGGATAGTTATGCCAGAGAAGTGGAGAATGATTCAGAAATACGAGAGGTAAGTGAGGGGAGGTCTTTGCAAGTGCTATATTCTGATTGAACTTAGATACTTGATAATATGCCTAATCCTTCGCACGAGATCGACAACCATGCCCGTGAAGACTCACTACAGACTTTAATCAATTTAAACGAAGACGTCTTGGATGGAAATCTCTCTCTCATATTCCATGGAACAACAATATTCTTTGACTGTCCAGACTCATTTGAGACACATGAAACAACTGAAAACTTACTTACCGAAAGTAATACTCAAGCACAACTTGCTATGAACTACATACGTTTCGGAAACGGTCGGATTGTCGACACGTTAGAGGAGAGAAATACCACTCATATTGTAGTGCTATCTCAATCAGACGACAATTTAGCACGCGCGCAGGAATTGAAGAGGCGAATTTCACATTGGGCAGCATTACCGCACGTTGTTTCGCTTTGGTGGATACTAGAGAGCTGGAAGTCGAGGACAAGATTGAGTGAGCATAAATTTGAGTTAAGATAGCATTTCAATTTTTGATTGTATTCGTGTACTTTCAATAGTGAATTGTCCTCTGAAAGTAGGCGCCTGTGTTATTTGCCCATGTTGACTTTATTGCATTGTTGTACCTTGAGGTCAGTAGGAAGAGAAACCTGACTTCGGTCTTAAAGTTTTGTGGGTGATATCATCAAGAAGGCGCAGAAGGAATACGGACTGTGAGAGATTCATGCAAGTACAGGCTCTTAATTTTTTCACTAAACCCATTTGCAAAGTGACAGGCCACAAGGAGGGTACAATATTTCTCAAAGAGCTTCGGTTTCTTCGTCAATCAAAAGAATAGAAACCGAATGAAGATGAGTGAACAAGAGTTTTCGTTGACCTTCTCCACAATCATTTCCTCTGCAAATGAGAGTTCTCTTAGATGGGTTCAGAGTGTCATTTTTGACATGGAGTATGCGATTACTACAAACCAAAAATTTTCAAATTTGGATAAAATCATGGGAGCAAAAAAATACTAAAATGTTCATTGCATCTGGTATACTACTAAGAATTGTACAACTAACACCCTGACAATCTACATTCAAATATTGACTTGAAAAGATCCATCTTCTCCATGATCAAACATTCTCATCCTCTCAGGCAGAGGTTTAATCGCTGATGGAGTCTCTGTAACATATGGAACATCATAACCAAGTGGAAGCATATGATCTGGACTTATGAAACTGATCTCTGCATCAGCAAAAGATGTGTAATCTGTGTTGAACCTTATTCCTTTCGTCACGTCTTGACTTGCCTCAACAGGTTCAAGTGCTAATCGATCAATTGCTATCAAGGGATCAATGTCCTCTTCATCTGTTTTGGCGTCGGTAACAATGCTTCTCGTTTTATCGTTATCATATACTACTGTCGGCGAGAGGCCGTCACTATCACTCGAGAATTTCTGAGACTTTTGATGGCTAGAATCAGTAAATTCGTACTCGTCATCATAGTCATCGATAAATTCTGAGACATCTCCTGGTCTGTATCGTCTTAGATTCTCAGTTCCCGCACTTTCCGCAGATGACTTCTGCTGCACATGAGAAAATGTAGGTTTAGAAATTAATACACTTGAGCAATCTGTTATCGCGTTTTGTTGCGATCCAGGGTTTGAAGAAGCAGAAGAATAATTTGAAACAAGATTGCTTATAGACGGAGTTAGGTGCAGCGATCGTGTAGCCGAATCAGCTATTGTAGACATATTTGAAATAGTACCGACTCTAGTATTGACTTTTGGAGTTGAAGTCAACATGGGAGGCGGGAGTTGAGATTTCTGCGGGTAAGCACCCAATGCGGTTCTAGCTCGTGATGCCAAAGCGTCACGTCTGTGAAATTGAATCGTTGATGCATTTGACGTAGCGGAGTTAAGATGAGTGATACCGCTTGCTGACACAGACCGTCCGTTCTGAAATCCTTGCTGGTTGGTACTCGAAGAAATTGGATGCGTAGTCAATTGAGCTCTAGATTTTGACCTTAACGGACTGCCGCTCGAGCATATACTATTGTATTCCAAATTCAAAGAGCTATGCAGCTGTTTTCCCAATGCCGTTTTAAGCGGCGAAATGTTCTCATTTGGACGGCGAGACTTGGAAGTTCTCAAAGAGGCATTGGAGGCATTTATTTTGATCGGGGTTTTGGTCTTAGTTTTGGTCATAAAATTTGGCTGCGTTGGTGGCTGAGAGTTTAACTGTCTGGAATCGCGAGTTTGGAAAGGTGCTCGTTTGACAGAACGAGAAGCTGGTGTTTTGGCATCATCCAGAATATGCGATGTATTACTCGAAGCGGTATTTCGTGATGGCGTCTTCCGAGATCTTGCAGCTTTTGAAGCTTGTTCCTCTTCTCTTAACACTTCAATGAATCTTTCGCCATTCACCATGAACGGTCGACCATTCTCTGTCTCCCAGCGAGTCAGTGCATCATTCAGATCTGCTATAATTTTTGGTTTGCGCTTAGCTATACGCTTTCGCATTTGCTCTTCTCTGAGAAGCCGCGTTGGATCTCTCTTTCCTGCTCCACGCGCCAATAGACGGGAAGCGTCCTGTTGTGATTGATCAAGATTCACGCTGTCTTGTTGAATCTCTCTGTAGGCATCTATTAAAGCAAGAATTGGTTTTCTTTCCAATAACAACTGCTCAAGTCTAGATATTTCTGATTCATGAGCTGCAAGTGATGCATCTGTATATATGTCGGTCCAAGCTGGAGTGAACTCCAGCATTTCATCGTCCGAAAAGTAAAGACTTTCCCATAGACTTTGAAGGGTTTGTCGAGCATCTTCAATGAAAATCTGCATATGATCGCGCTTTTTCTCATTGAGGCGAGCCAGTTCTGCTTCATACTGTTTCGGAGTCAGCCTTGTTAGTCAATTTCTTTGTACTAATTTATCTTACCGCTTCAATTACAGAGAGACCAATGCCTCTGTTTGCGCGATCAAATGCTCGAATAATAGACTCATTCTCCGACAACTTCTTCCATAAATGCTGAACAGCTGACTTTGCTACTGTCAATCGTTTCATACGGGTTTCCTTTTCACGCTGTAGTGACTCTTTTTGACTCTTTAATGACTGCAAATCAAGATCAGATAATCCTAACATTTCCGGCTTCTCTTTATAACAAGCAAGAATGTTACGATCAATCTGTTCTTGAGATGTTCCTAACTGAGCCCATAGTGATACGATTTCGGAAGCGTCAGCCTGGACAATCTGAATTCGCCGCTCATACTCATCTGAAAGCCGAATTACTTCGGTCTCCAAGATAGAAAGGTTGTCATTGGTAAGACCAAAAGTATCAGATCCTAAATGATCAAGATTGTGAAAGACTTCAATTCCGTCCATAACCTTGGAGAAAGTCTGCAAATTATCGAATAGTTCTAACACATATTAATTCCGTTCCCAAATAGTTTTATTACCAAGCATACCCTGTGCACGCTCATATCTCGCAGAATAAATATTTGAAAGCTTCAAATGCTTATTTTGTAGCTCCACTAAGGTCTCCAAAAGTGGCGCCTTTATTTCCTGTGAGTTTCCAGCATCTCCCAAAACAGGATCAACTTCAGGAACATCCTGTAAAGCGGATGCCATTCTCGCAAGCTCAGATCTTAGCTCAACGCACTTCAGGTACAAAGCATCTTTCTCATTTGTGACATCAGCAACATGCTGTTCAAGTGCTTGAGATACTGCAGCGTAAAGGTTTCGTTCGCGAGTACTTCTTTCATCATCTGATATTCCAATCTCATCGTACAAAAGTTGAAGTTTGTCATTAATTACTGTCAATTGAGACGAAATGTATGAACCTCGACGATCCACGCTAATACCACCTTGCAAACTAGAGGCTAAAACTGCAATACTTTCACTGTTATACTTGGAACTAGTTTGAAGTACTGGATCGTTTTGATTTTGC
>JAJLWK010000311.1:0-16647 GCA_030570675.1 Myxozyma neglecta | reverse complement strand
TTAAACCTAGAACAGTATGTAAATAGAATTTTAGTACATTGAACAATTTTTTGTGGTTATCCATGCTTATCAACGTAAATGTGGAAAAACGCTTGGGAAGATCGAATATCAGATCATCTTTAAATACAGCCGCATCAACTCCCAATTTCCCCTTCATCTTCAACCATGTCCGCACTCGGAGCGATAACAAATGCCATCTTTGTAAGTATTATTTCCTATCTCTCAACTGTATCTTTAATCTAACAAGTGCAAAAAAGTCAAGTATACTATTCCTATGTTGCGTAACAACGCTAGTGTTAATGTACAAATGGGCTCTAAAGCCAGTGTTTAACCGCTACAACATCTCAATCCCACTACACGACATATCAGCCTACCTTCGCTCACAAATACCCGACCAAGGACGAATCGCATTGCAAGGCAATGACGAGATATTTCCGTACTTGGATGAGTATGATCGGAGTCGAGATAGTGCCTTGGAAGCCGGTGTTGGCGTGTCAAATCTGGCGAGAGGTGACGTGGTGGAGACAAGAACTCATTTAAGCTGGGAACGAAGGGGAGTAGTAAACTCAGATGATGCTTCTGACGTTTTCTTTGATACGAGAAGCATAGCCAGTACAGTACGGTAATACTACCTAGAAAAATAAATGTTCTATTGCAATACAAGAAAAATAATATGAAAAAAAAAAAGCATTATCTACTTAAAACCAACACTAAATCATCTCATTGTTAATAATTATCTCATTTGTTCTCAACCGCATTTTCCCCCAGCTCATGATTCGCATCCCAAGTTTTATTCAACTTATTCAAAAACAATCGCACCCAGTGCGCACACGTATTAGTCGTAACTTCCGCATACAGCGCTTTATACCTCCTCTCACGTTCTTCCTTTGGCATCGTCAACGCCTTCTCAAATGCTTCAGATACTTCAACGCGGTCCCATGGATTCACAAGTAAACAGTTGCTTCCAAATACAGCCGCCGATCCAGTGAATTCCGACAAAATCAACGGTCCTTTGCCACACTCGCTCTGGCAGTAAACGTATTCGTGGCATGTAAGATTCATGCCTTCGCGTAACGACGTCACCACAAAGACGTCGGCTTCGTAAAGTAGAGCAAGATACTGCTCAAACGAGATATCCTGATGCAGGAAGACAACTGGAGGCTCGGAGACGACATGCGTTGACGAGTTGATCCGAGTGACAATATCAGAGACTTCGGATTCGAGGTCTTGTGACGCAATGTTTGTCAAACAAACTTGAATAAAAATTGCATCCTGCTTGTATTCCGGATGCTTTTGCAAAAACAATTCATATCCCAAAAGTTTCTGCCGCACTCCACGGAACTGGTCAAGTTTGTCTCGACCAACAATCATCTTCTTATCAGGCCATCGTTCACGCAACATCTTGCGCCAGCGAATCACCTCGGGATCTTCTCCCAGTGCCTTTAATGACGGAGGATCAACACCAATAGCCATGTCGACGACTTCTACACGACGTCCAGCGTAGTCGATCGAGCCATCGCGATTAGAGAGCAGACCTAATACCACTTGACAAGTCTGCCTGAAATGACGAGCGTATTCATTAGATTGGAATCCGATGACATCTGCTCCAAGCATACCAAGAAGTAACAGCTTGCGCGTAGGTAAGCATCTGTAAACTTCGGACGAAGGGAATGCAATGTGTAAAAAGAATCCAATTTTAGCATCAGGGAGTTGCTCACGAACAAGTCCCGGAACAAGCAACAGATGGTAATCATGCACCCAAATAGTATCTCCAGGAGTATAGTTGGCAACGACAACGTCCGCAAAGGCCTTGTTGAGCGCATGGTAATGAACCCACGAATGATCCTCATATGCTTTCGACTTTGCATTGTCGGGAATCTGATAGTGAAATGTAGGCCACAGAATGTCCTTGCAGTAATGCGAGTAATGACCTTCGCCAGTAGCGTCCGAAACAAAGACAGGCACTTCGTCGTGCTCTGCAAGAAGTACACGAGAGAAAGCGGCTCTTGTTGGCTCATCGATAGCATCAGTCGGCATACCCAGCGTGCCAACCCACTTTCTATCAGTAACGGTGCCTTCTGCCTCTGCGCGCGCAATGGCATTACGAAGTCCACCATTTCCCTTGTGATACTTCACGATACTCCAAGGCGCGGAGGCAAATATGCTTTTAGGATCTTTGACAGGCGAAATCTGCTGCGTAAGCGGCGTAGGTTTTCGTGGAGCCACACGCAACGACGGAGTATTGGTCGCTGGTGGCGCTCGCGGCGCTACAATACGTTTCGCTGGCGGAGGCGAACTTGCTCGAGATTTCGGATGAGTGACGTTCAACTTTGGCGGGAGCTGAAGTTGAAACGAGTTCTTCTGCGAACGACCAGCAAAAACGCCGCTAAGACTCTGTTCGAGCTCGAGCTGAGGCGCGGGAGACCTTGGAAGCGCGCGGTCGCTTTGTAGCTGATGAGGTGGCAGCGGCAGTGAATGCTTGAAAAAAAAATCCTTAATGTCCTCGTTCAAAGGCGGAGAAGCCGGCGGAGTGTTGTTTGCCGAAGTGACTCTCGACGCCAATGAGCGGATGAAGTTCGGAACTGGACCCGGCGGAAGCTGCTGGCGCGGTGTAGTCGCTGCCACTGACGCCGACGACGAAACAGAAGTCAGAGTTGCTCCGCCGCTGCCACCAGTGACAACCGAGGCCGACGAAGCTGAAGCCGACTCATAGGACGAAGTTGTTCGTGATAGAATCGGCGACGCGATGACGGTCTCGACCAGCGCTGGGTCGTCCACGTTGAAGTGGATCGTATGCGGAAGGTACCTAAATCATGAATTAGCCTCTTGTTCACAACAATAACCATACGGAATTAGCAAGCAGAACAACTCACAATGAAACAACAAGCAGAGCCATTGCTCTTTTCTCTCAGTGGAAGGCGATCCCAAAAAAGTAGAATTATACAAAGCCTTGCAAATCCACAGCCCGCTGGCTCCCGCCCTCTGCTCTTTTTCCGGTTCGAGAAGGTAGACGTCATAGCCGCACAGATCACGTGAATGCGGCTTAGTGTCCCAGCGCTGTACTCATGTTATTTGTCGTATTCTCTGGATTGTTGTTGTCAGTATAATGCATTGTTGATAGGATATGTGTGACTTTAAATAGTTTGTGACGCTGAGGCTTATTGAGTACGTGTAAATTTGTACATCCGCGGTTTCACCTCTGCAATGTCACCCTCAAACCCATTTTCAGGCACCATTTCATGATTCAGTTTCCAGCTATCTCCGAGCTGATCGCATAAATACTCAACTATATCGTCACAGTCGCCTAGTAAAGACACGTCAAATGTAGCATGAGTACAAGGAGTTCGTGAGATGTATACTTGTGGTACGTCTGCGGGTAACACTCGAATAATCTCACTCACGGGAGCAACTTTCAAGGATGTTCCGATACAGATTAGTAAATCGCATAGATACCTGTCTTGGCCAAGAAGTCGATTTTCAAATGCTTTGGGAAGTGCTTCACCGAAAAATATAATATCTGGTTTCATAACCCCATCGCAGTAATCTGATGGCACAACTAAATCGTCGTCGTCTTCATCATCATCGTCGTCGTCGTCGCGCTTGCGCTTACGAACTGGCGTGGTATTTGTAGATGTACTTGCAGGTTGTTTACACCTACTCACTATGCCATTTTTGATGTCGTCAAATATTTCTTTGCCTTCAACCTTATGTCCACATTTTTGACATGTGGCATGTGCGAAGGAACCATGGCACTGCACTAGTTTGTCTTTTGAAATACCGGCGTAAGATTCCCTGCTTGTTTAGCTATAATCAAATATTGTACATAGAGAACTCACAGGTTGTCTATATTTTGTGTATAGTTGGTGAGTAATTTTTCGTTGTCCTGCACAAGTTTGATAAATGCATGTGTTGGACTGAATTTTGAGACTGTCGGCAATACGTCCTTGGAAAATGTATAAAAAATGCTTCGACTATTAGCACCTTACTCCCTATTTCCGAGCTACAACATACCTTGGGTCTTCTTTGAACACGCCTAAATCAAAAACCTCCTGTGGTTCACTTAATCCCATCGCTTCTAGTTTTTTGTAGATACCTTGGTCTGATCTAAAATCCGGAATACCCAAGCTTGTACTAATTCCAGCGCCAGTAAGAATAACCACGTTCTTTGCAGATTTCAAAACGCGCACAACATCGTCGACTGTAGACACATCAGCAAGTGCTTCACGGCGGTTAAGTTCACGAGAGATAGCAACAGATAGTAATGTGAATAAGGTATCATCTTCTAAGGACTCTGCTAGTCCCGCCACGCGTAATCCAAGCGCATAAAGAATTTCTGGAGGAGAGTATTCAGGAGCGTCTGTGAATATATATTTACTCAAAAAACCGTCACGACCATTATCACGTAAATAACGACGTATCTCTAAGCATTTTTCTTCCGGTAATTTAGGTCCCGAGAGTACTGCATATAAATTAGTCCTGATTTCCTGCCAAACTAGTCTTTGCGATACATACCGTCCTCGCCATCTTCAGACCCTGCAATCAACAAATCTTCAAAGAAACTATCACTGTCACTGTCACTCTCGCTCTCTGAACCATTTTCAATGTTTTCCACTTCAGTGCTCTCTTTTATATCCGTGACGGCCTCGATACCGCCATCATCTGTCTTTTCGTTTACAGCCTCTACGGTTTCCACAGTTTTTTGGGTATCAGTCTCAACTTGAATTCCTGTCTTCGCCACAGTCTCCTCAATCACAACTTCAACTTCTTTATCCATCTAAAATCTGTCTATAGTTAATTGTAGGAAAATACAGTATCTATTGAAAATATTGAAAAGACGCGCTCTACGCCATTGCGAAAGAGCCGCGACGCCACAGTGCGCGGCTCAATTATTTACTACCTTCACTACTTTCTACTTTCACCACTTTACGACCTCAAACTAGTTACTTTATTAACCAGAAACACAAATGCAAATGCAATTACAAACTCGAAAACAAAAACAAAACTAAATCCACCCTTCAAGCGCCAAAAGAGCGTTATCCATTCTCCGGCGTCCTTCATCTCTCTTCTTCTCGTCCATTGCGACATCGACACTTAATCTTCCTAGCGTCTCTATAAACTTCTCCAACATGCGCTTATGCTCCATTTCAAGATTAATCATCGCCGCAAACTGACCGCCTTTTCCTTCCCAGTCTAAGTTGTCGGTCATTTCTTCTTGATACCAGGCTGGTGCAACTTGGGGTTTTCGCGGTTCAGAGTAGACTGCTGCGCTGGCGGGCTGTCGCTCATGTAACGGGCTTCGCGCTGGACTGACGATATTTTCCTTGTCCTTGTTCTTGTTTAACTCTTTCTCTCGAGCAGACCGCGACCGTCTTGTTGATGATCGCCCCGTAACAAAGCTATCTGATAAATTTGGAACTTTCTCCGCCTCTTTCATCGGAGTAGTAGGGGTTTGCATGGCAGAAACAGGTCTGCGTGGGACATTGACATTCAGTGGCGGATACGCATTCTCTTTCATAGCACTAGACGCTTTAACGTCAAATGAGATACTCCGCTGTTTACTTCTTGCTCTTCCAGAACTTCTTCGCGGTAATTCGGGCGCATACTCACGTTGCGGTGATACATCCTCCTCATTATCAGATTTCGCAGAAGACGAAGCAGCTGTGACGAACGATTTGCGTTCCATCGAGTCAGTTAGTACATCTTCTGTGAGTTCTGGTGATTTCAGAGAAGTCAGACTTGTCGTTCGCAACGCGCGAGGACCGCGTGGCCTACTAGATATTCGAGATGATAAACTTGAGCTGCTTCGGTTCTTTGGCACGTGCAATTGCTCGACTGAAATGGAGGAAGCTGATAAAGACGACGAGTGCTGTGATGCTGCTGTAGAAATGATATCAGTTTCAAGTTCTTCGTATGGCGTCTCCGGTCTTCTTTCAGTTAATGTATTATCGCGAGACAGAGATGGTTTGTTACTACTCGGGGCAATGTATATCGAAGAAGGCTGTTGTCCACCGTACATTTCTTGAACATTTTGCTCTGTAGGCGAATGTAAAGAGAATTGGCTAAGACGACCAAACTCAGTAGCAACAGTAGCAGAGGACAATCGCGAGTTATGACCCTTTTCTCTGTCCTCAAAAGCAGAGGTAACGGGTGGAGTGGAGTCTGAAGGTGGCAATGCACCAACTGAACTTCTTATCGATGCAACACGACCTCTAAAATCACGAACCTCTCGCAACAGACTCTCCATATCGTCTGCAAGATCAGCAGTGTTCTCCTCTTGTGTAGTAGGTGATTGAGGCGGACGATCAATTATAGCAGAGAGTAGAGGAACATCAGATTTTCGTTGCATTGAAGTCGGGTTCAATGATAACTTTGTTAAACCCGCAGGATCTGATACAGATCTAGGAGTCTGAGTGGCAGTAGCAGGACCAGGAACAGAATCAGTAACATTCGATTTACCAGATTCATAAGAAGCTGATGCTGATGAAGATGATGACGATGACGATGACGACACGTCGCTACCTATACTTCCATGCTTTGGAGCACGTCGGGCGAACTCAAGAGGTGTTTCAAGCATCAATTCGTCTTCAATTCGCTGTAATAAATCAACATGGCTAACTTGTGGCGCGTTTGGCAATACTGGTGGGTACTGCTGTTGCTGCTGTTGCCGTTGTTGCTTTTGTATCTGTTGCTGATGAAATTGACGCGTAGTCATAGCTGCATAAGGAGTAGGACTTAATTCATCAGCATCTTCCGAAATTGCCTCCAAAGTAGCAGCAACACGGCCGGCCGACTGTGGCGGCGAGGTAGTCGAAATAGTAGTCGTAGCAGTCGAACTAGTAACAGGAGGAGTATTTCCTAATTTAACATGCTCAAATCCAGGTTTTCCTGCGTTTGCAAGAATTTGCGCGCGCAGTCTTGCCGCGTCCGACATCTCGCGATTCATGGATGGGAGTAATTCATCTGGATCATGAATTGGTCCTGAAATTGTCTTTGTAGATGGCGCTTCTCGTTTGGGCGAGGTATTACCAGAGCCCAGTAATTGTGATATTCTAGTATCAACTTCCTATTCATTAATTGTTAGTAAATTGCGGTAGACATCGTCGGAAAGGACTTACTCGTAGTCGTTTCTTTGCCTTTGCAAGCATGCGCTCAGTGCGCTTCATCCCCTTGGTATCCTTCCCAGATCCCGTCACCTCCGCAGCTTTGTCCGACATAGTTCAGCACGTAACTCACTGAAAAGAAACTTGTCACCACCAAGTAAAAAAAATTTAAACGTAGAAAAGAAAACAGGACAGCCGGATAAAGAAAAAGCGGAGGAGGCTGGGCTAACCCGCCTCATGCGGCGTATAAACTTTAAAAAACGTTGTTGTACCACAAAAAAAATTAGACGAAAGCTTAAAAAAGTTCTAGCGCGGGGCTGGCTTTTATGCGGCAAAATTGTGGTAGATATAAGACAATAAGAAACACCATTGAGACAAAAATAACATTCGAAATCTATGTACATAAAGATTTAAAAAACAGCAAAATAAAAAGAACTAGTCTTCGTCAATCTCATCAAGCCAATCATCGTCGTCGTTGTCGTTATCATTGTCGTTTGCAGCTGTTTTAGATTGCGCTGTTGAAAGTCCCAACTTGCTCAACTCTGCCTCAGTCTCTGCTAATCTTGATCGTAATTCGTCGCCTAATTCTTCCGGTTCGTCTGAACCATTGCCTGATTCTAGCAATTCAATCGCATTAAGAAAGGCGTCGTGTGCAGAGGTCAAGTATGAGTTATTATTACTCTGAGCGTATCGTTGGGCAGCTGATAAACCAGACAAGTACCACACTTCAGCAATATCCTCGTCCAAAGCCAACATCCGTTGACAAGCATTTTCAGCGATTTCGTAAAGCTCTGTCTCAATAGCAAGTCGGGTGATAGTTTTTAATGTCGAAATTTGAGCAACTTCATCATAACCATCTTCAGAGAGGGAAGTCTGAGTTCGTTGCGCATCTGTGGATGTTTGAAATAGTTTGAATGCCTGGTCGATAGCGACCCGAGCGTCTGATGGTCGCTGTTGAGAGATTCTGATTGAAGCAAGAGTGGCGTAAGAATCTGTGTGGTTTGAATCGACCATTAATGATTCAGTGATCAAAGCTTCACATGATGCCTCAGCTTCTGGCTCCATACTATCGAATTAGCAAACGAACGTAGACAGTATATAGATCAAAACGTACCATAAATCGGTCATCCAGATTTCAATAGATGAACATAAAGCATCGCATAATTTTTTTCTAATAACGGCTCTTCGCGCCTCTTCGACAGCCTCCTGTGCAAGTTCCTTTCTCAATCCATTACAACCGCGTCTAAACCATTCAACAGCATCGCGACCACCAGACAACTGGCCCAACCACAGATATTTCTCATAATCAGCATTTCCGCGCTTATCCTCTACTTCAGCCGCCTTCACAAATAAAGAATACGCCTGCTCAGCATGCGCAACTCCATTATTCTCCTCTGGTAACGCAGAAACTTCAAGATGCGCAGTAGCTAAAGTTTGTAAAAGATCCACGTCGTCCGCTGACTCTTTTAAAAGCGGTTCGAGCACACAAATTGCTTCATATGGCTCACGAGAAGAAATACTCGCTTGAGCCGAAGCTACGGCGTCTTTTATCCGTGTAGTCATCATGTAAATCCGGTATTATTTTTATTGTACTGGAAAAAGACAAAGCCAATTCCCAACGACGAAATTTTGCTGCGGCGCGGATGAGGCTAATGTTTAAACATAAACCTGATATCCGAACAATAACGTGCAATATTATTGTTTCCATAAAATACACTACAAACCACAATGGATCCGCTGGAAGAACAAACGCAGGAGATTGAACTGCTGCAGTCCATGTATCCCGACGAAATGGAGCAGTTGTCGTCGAACGCGTACATGCTCAGATTAGCGCTGGAACCACCGACGTCGGCAAATGGGTTAAGTACGCCGAGTGGCCGTCAGTTACTGGCGATTAGAGTGGAGTATCCAGAGACGTATCCGGAGGTTGTGCCAATTATTGATTTGTCGGTGGAGGAGGTGGAGAATGAGAATGAGGACGAAGAGGATGAGGAAGATGCGAAAAAGGAGGGACCGATACTGCTGACGAGTAGTGATTTGGAGGAACTGCGTGAGAAAGCAGCAGCAGAGGTATTTGTCACTGTTTTTCAAAACTACGTACTACATGCACAGTACTAATTAAAACAGGCCGAAGAGAACCTGGGACTTCCGTCGGTATTCGCAATCACATCGTCATTAAAGGACCAAGCCGAGACGATACTGCAAGACAAACAAACAGCGATCGAACAAGAGCGCGAAGAACAAGCGCGCAAACAAGAAGAACTCGAGCAAGCCAAATTCCGCGGAACATTAGTAAACCGAGAGAACTTTATGATCTGGAGAAAGAAGTTTAGGGAGGAAATGGCAGAGAAGCGGAGGTTGGAGAATGGCGGGAACGCGGAGGAGAAGAAGAGACCTACGGGAAGAGAGATCTTCGAGAAAGGATTGGATGGCAGCAAGAACGAGGGCGATGAGGATATGGGAGAGTTGGTGGATGCGGTCGCTGGAGCGAGTGTAAATTAGATGTGTATTAAATTGCATTATTTATTTTCATTATTTTTACTTAAGGGTTTTCAGCTGTAGTTGGAGTATCATCAAACGAGACTATTAAAATTAACAACATAACCAAAAGAAGCAGAAGATAAACAAACATACACAAGAGATCACGGTCACAAAGACCTTTCGCCCGCGCACAGTCACTTTCGTATTTTGCAGCGTCCCATTTCCACTCGTTCGGAATAGAACTTCCAGTCTCGGTATCCGTATCCATTGCCATCTCTGTTGCGAGATTTTCAGTCGGCTGTGATGATGGTTCTGCTTGTGGTGAAGACATTGTGGTGGTTATAGTGTAGGACCAAGTGGGATGAGGACGTGCGGCGTAGATGGATTACTATGAACTGTATTCAACCACCTATATAACCAATATCTCCTAAAATTTACATACACAAATACAAATACTACTACAAAAGTACAATATAAACAACAATAACGCAATAAATAAACCTAACAGCCGAATCAAGTTATATCCATGCCGCCGAATCTGCTAGTTTCATTGTCATCCGACATGCGCTGCGGACTGGCTGGAAAGACAGAGTCATCGTATTCAAAGTCTGCGTAGTTGTTTTCGCGACCGCCTCCCATACCAGAGTTATTTGATCGTCTGCCAGAGTCGTTCATATCACTTAGCATTTCGTTTGGAGTATTTGACAGATTCGTAGCGCTGTTTGAAAACTCTTGTTCAGAGTTTCCTAGTCTTGAGAACTGCTGCTCCATCATTGCCATTCGCCGTTCGAGTTCCTCGTTTTTGCGTCTGAGTTCATTCTGTGCGAGCTGTAGTTGTCGAATATAGTCTACTGATTTCTTGAGAATGATTCCCTTGTTTGGCTTGCCGTCGCGGCCCAGTATGCCCGTGCTAGAAGCACCACCACCGCCGCCACCTCCGCCAACGCTTGTCGATGCACCAGGTGTGGACATTTCAGTTCCAACTGAGCCAGCGTTGACTCCGTTCATACCAGGTTGCGAAGCAGAAATCTGCGCCTGCGCCTGCGCCAAATGCGCAAATCCAGTTCCATCGAGCATATGCGCCGGAATCAACTGCGCCAGTTCCTGGATCTTTTCATTGATATTATCTCTCCGCCTCCGCTCGACAGCATTATGCGACTCCCGTCTTCTTTTCCTCTTTTCCAAAAGCAGCGCGCTTTGCGGGTCTCCCATGATCTCGCTCTTGACCCCGATACTGCCACTTGCCCCTAATCCCGCATTCACAGGCGGCGAAAACGCCTGCTCAAAGCTAGCTGGTGTTCCACCCCAAGAGCTTCCTGCTACAGAACCAGACGGATTCACGGCCAGAAACCGCTGCGGGACACTTGTCGCTGAAGCGCTTCCGTACGCACGCTGGTTCGCGTATTCGTCAAGCGATGAGCCGAGGCCCAGAGGCACGTTCCGCGATGGCGGTGAAAAGTACCCGCCTGCGAGCATTCCTCCTTGACTGGTGCTGTTATCATTCCCAATATTGCTATTATTCACATTATTGCTGCCACCAATACTGTTGTTATTGGTATTATTCCCGAGTGCACTATTGCTGATGTCATACAGGTTATGAGCCCGTGACTCGTCGACGAGACTCTCGAGCAAGTCGTCTTCGGGAATCATCGACGCGCCGTCAAAAGCGCCAAAAGCTCCGCGATTGAACAGAAGCTGGTCGTTCGAGCCAAAGTCGCCGCCGCCCAGCGAGGAACTATTCCCGTAGTAGGCGCCGCCGCCGCCGCTGCTGCCACCGACGCCGTCCGGGTCCGGTTTGATGTATGGCGGTGACTGATACGACATTTCTATTTGTTTGTTCTTATTTTCAGCAGGTTCGTTTGTTTGTTACTTGTTGTTTGTTTGGTTTGGTTCTGGCTTTGTTGCTGCGAAATATGCTTTATCGTGATGTGCTGTTGGGAAGCTGCCAGGGCTCCAGTGGTGGGCGCTGATGTAATAGTACAAACCCCGTACTTATGCTGACACTGTTCGATACATACTGCTGCTTCAGCCAGATATATATATATCTAGTTGACCATATCGCAATTAAACAACGAATCTTCCGAATGTCGGCCGAAAACTCGTTCCGGAAGCAGTTTGCGAGCTGGACTTCGCGACAACCGGCTCAGCAGCAGCCAATACCGCCTGCGTCGTCAGGATCACTACAGCTTGCCGACCTGGCGCCCGCTAATATCGCGAATACTCTGCAATCAATAAACCCGTTCAAGAATCAGGGCCCTGCCTATATGCAGTTACCAATTTCAGAAAATGATCCAGCGCCGGGAACAGTGCGTGAACCGTCGTGGTTTAATAGTACGTTGTCGTCTGTGAAGAGAGAGAAGGAGAGAGACGCGTGTACTGACTATTGACGACGTAGTGTCGCGATGGGACAGAATTATCTGTTTTGGTGTCTGTTTAGCTTCTTCTTTACTGTTTTTTGTTATATGTTTTGCTTTATTCCCTGTTTTGGCGTTGAAACCGATAAAATTTGCCATTTTGTGCGTATTTAGTGCCGTCGATATTTGGTGGAGTGTTGGCTGACTTGTGGACTGTAGATGGTCGCTCGGTTCATTGCTCTTCGTTGTGTCCTTTGGATGTCTTCAAGGACCTGTAAATTACATTGTGCATTTATTTTCAGCAAATCGATTGCCATTCACAGTTGTCTACTTTGGCTCGATCATCCTCACCCTCGTCTTTAGTCTGGGTGTACGCTATCTTGAATTCTTGCTGTGTATTTGCCATCGTACTAACAATTCCCAGATGAGATCTACTATTCTTACAATCCTCGCCTGCGTTGCTCAGGTTATTGCTGCGTTATGGTACACAGTCAGCTACTTCCCTCTCGGAACACAAGGCCTTCGTCTCGCCAGCAGGTACGCCTACTCTCACTTAACATCATAACTACAGCTAACATGTTTATAGACTGGGCGTACGTCAAGTCAACGGCTGGTTAGACCAGTGATCAACCATGCTTTATGAATTTACGTCTATATTTAAATGAATCTGTATATGTATTCCTTATTTCTGAATTCTTGTGTATCTCTGCACTATCCCGTACGAACATGCTTAACTACCCCAGCTTCGTCCACCGTCACGTTAATTCTGCTGATCAGTACAGCCCTTATTATTGTGATATAATTTAAAACATACCTCTCGGGGCGAAAATCCATAGTAGCCAAACTTCCAGGCTTTAATACCCGCGAAGGCTCAGGCAGTTCATGTCTGGAAAAGGTCTGCGGCAAGGTCAACATCTAATCTACACTTGATATCTGATCCGCTTTTACATACGTTATCGGTCGTCGGTCCGTCTGTGATTTTCTTGCCAACTAATTTGCTGCTCCATTCCTTTGCGAGCGGATCATTGTATCCTCCGGGTTGATTTCCAAACATCTTTCTAGTATAGGTTTCTTAGATGCTGGGGAAGCAGATCAAGCCTACATTGTCTACTTTATACTGTTGACGTACGTCATCTCGTCATGTGATAATCTCACGTGATTCACTCTCTACCATACAAAAAAATCCAACTACCATCTCAATTAATTCCCCCATGCCACCTCACATATGTAGAAAAAAATCAATAAATGAATAAAAGACTATCGATCGCGTTCAGCAGTGTCGACAAGGATCGCGTCGTCTTCAACTGGCTCGTCTTCAAAATGTGATACTGTGGCTATGTCCTCGTCTGAGTGTAGTGGTTCTGGACGGTGTCTGAATGGGACGTTCTTCTCGTGTGATTTGATGATGGAGTCGACGAGATAGTACTGGATCATATTCATTCTGTATTCATTAGTGTACTGCCATTAAGTTTAGTAGGATTATATATACGCACATCAGTGGGAAAACCAACATGACAAAGGAAACCTCCAAACGCTCATGTCCCTTTGTCCACGACAGCAAGAACGCAGCTATATCGTCCCAAAACGGTAAAATAGAAAGCATGACATAGACAGTAAACTTCATACTACTCAGTCCCAAAAAGTACATCACAGCCTGTCGTAGAAAGAAATTAAACTGTGGCGGCGTGCCGTATTCTCCGGACCGCGTTCCCGGCACGCGTAACGCGTCTACGCAGCGCTGGATCATGGAGAGGAAGAACCAGAGAATAGGAACGCCAATTGTCGTGTCGAGAAGAATGTTGAGAAAGTACCAGTTGCAGGGATTCGTGGGTGCTTCGTCTTCTTTAGTACTTGACAGAATTGCGAGAAATAAGTTCATGACGTGGATCCCACTTGCTCCCAACACCTGTTTCGACACGTCAAACGCCCTTTTTTTCCGTCAATTGCTTTCTTCAAAAACCATATGTAATTATGATTAACTTACCAGACAATAACCGGACGACGAGGGTGTTCGTGATATCGTTTATAAACCAACGAAAGCACCGCCAACCCACCCATCGCGCCTTGCACCACGAGCGCAAACGGACCCAGCAATTTACACTGATTATCCATTATTTTTCTCTTCTCTTTCTTCTATCGTTCTCTATTTATTCAGTTCAATGCTCTCACGGGCATTTCTGGCGGTGCACCGGAACTATTTCACTGCGTTGTCGCGTTTCAATAAAGTACTTGACCCAGATAACAGAAATGATGCACTGCCACCTGCGCCTTCATAGCCACAATTCCCTCGCTACGCGTCCCTTTCTCATCTCCATCAGTGTAAATTGAACTAAATGACAAAGGCATACTTAAAGTACAACAAATGAATACAACGACACACGCAAGGAATATTACATTATTATTGGCTGCAGCAATAGATATATTTATCAGTAACATTGTTGTAGTAATAGCCAACTGGACCGAGAAACGATGGCCGTTAGCTTCTGCGACTGCGCGGAGTGCTGTTTCTGGGTCTCTTTGGGCTTTTTTGATACTTGTTGTTCAGGTTTGTTTATATTTGATTTTGGAATCAGGTATTTTGGCTTATGAAAAGACCATTGCGAGAGTGCGGGTCTCGTTTAGTGGGGACATCATCGATACCGAATCGCACGCTTTTCTTCTATGTATATAAATCTCTCTGAACTTCCAGACTATAAATAACTATTAACAGGCAACCACAAATCAATTACCGATTATTTTGCAATATACGCGTTATCTTCATTTTACAACGCACCAGGCCGTCTACGATTTCTCGCGTGGAAAGGGTTATGGTGTATTCCTTCTCTTCGCTGGTTTCTATCTAGTCTTTGGGTTTCTCAAGATTGGCGATTCGATACTGAGGATGAGAAAGAGGAACTTTTATCTCCGTTACACGATGATGCTTATTGTAGATACACGCTTTTGTTTAGGTGATGAAACACTAATGAGTTTAGGGATCGCAATGTTTCCAGAGTCGATAGAGTACTCTGCTGATATGTCTTTTAATCACAGACAGTACTGTGCATTTAACGCTTTACCTGTTCTTGAACACTGTCTCTATCCTCGATTTGAAGGTTTAATACAATCCTATATTTCAGTGTCTGATTTATACTAACGAATAGCATTTGTACCGATTATGGAATACGCCATTCAAAAACTCGAAATCAAATACGTTTACGACGTCACTCTTTTTTACATAAAAACTGATATAACCGACGATTCAACCTCCCTTTCTATAGCTCATACAAAGTCAAAGTCGAAGCCGAAACCGAATCACATCGAATTAACAACCCCACCATCAACTCGCCGTCTCCAACCAATCGATTTTGCACCATCTCTCAAAGACCTATTATTCAACCGCTCCAGTAACTCAGTCTGGGAATTTCATGTTCATGTTGAGAAAATTCCTGTGGATCACATTTCTTTGAATAATCACGCGCTTGAACGTTGGTTAGAGAGATTATGGGTGAAAAAAGATAAATTTCTTGCTGATGTTTCTACAAAGGGTATGGCCTATAAAGGACTTGGATATGTCTATTATCCCAGTGACACTTTAGAAAACCTAGCGCAGTGAAGGTTATCGCATCAGTTGTATCATTCTCTGTTTTCCTGTCTTGCGTTGTTAATCGCATGATTTGTATCTTTTTCTGTATTCCTCCTGTTTTGCGTTGTTATTTGCTGTGTTTGAAAAAAACATTAAATTTGTAGAAACTATATACACTGGATATATTAAATAGTCAATGATCCCATCTTTGCAGCAATCTCGTCGTCGTTATCTTCTTCAACTACTTGCTCTTCCTCTGCCTGTTCATCGTCTCGAGCAAGTGCTTCTGATTTAGCATCTTCCTCCTCTTCCTCTTCCTCGCTCTCCTCCTCTTCCTCTTCGTCACTCTCTTCCTCCATGTCACTTAAATCATCTAATTCTCCGAATCCACGATCTCCAAATAGATCATTGATCTTTCCCACAACAGGATGATCTTCAGAGAATTTGTTTCCGTTAACCTCTAATTTCTGTAATTTATCCAACGAATTGTGCAAAGCAGTAGAAATCAGCTCCATTCCCTCTGCATCAATCTCATTATACTGTAATCGCAAAGTCTCCAATTTAGGAAACTTGCCCGCGTCAATCAACGCCTGTCCAAGCACAACACCTCCTCGAGTAGACAACAAACAATCACCGATTCCCAACTCAACAAGTTCCTCAGTCCAATTCGGGATGACTTTAGCCAACGCAAGCGCTCCACGTACTGTGAACGTATTATCCTGCAAATCCAATCTCTGCAATTTTTTACTCTCCGCCAAACCAGTTGTGAGTAAAAGTTCAATTCCTTCTTGTCTAATTCCATTCTGGTAAAGTCTAATTTCTTTAATCTCTTTGTTCGCGGCAAAGCACGCACTCCACGCTTGCATACTTCCGTTCTCAAGACGATTTCTTCCGCAAATAACCCGTTCAAGTGCGTAGGGGCTTTTCGCTTCTTCCTTGGCCTTTGCTAAATCACGAAGTGCAAGTGCAACTTTAGCTCCTGCAATCGGTCCAAATCCGTTATTGGCGAGGATTAATTCTTGTAGCGGTGTGTGCTTTGAGAGGAAATCAGAGAGAGGATCGACGGCTGAGAGACCGAGTGCGTTGTCGGAAAGGTTGATTTTGGTCAAGTCAGGAAGCTCTAAAAGCGCTGGTAAAAGAAACTCCAAGC
>JAJLWK010000310.1:0-16818 GCA_030570675.1 Myxozyma neglecta | reverse complement strand
ACTAAAATGGCAACCACTCGGTACTTTAACTATTTTAACTAACAGCAATAACACTATCGCAACCATTCGCACAGTCTCTAGCTAAAATTGCACATAATTGTTTAGAAGTCAATAGCCGAAAGTAAACCGGATTCTTACCGCCCTAACTCCGAACACGTGACAAAATAAGCTTTGACTAAGCAAAACTCAAAGCCGGTGAAGCAGCAGCCGACCGGTGCATAGAAGCACTGTGTTTGTATAATTACACAGCATATTGTTAACCTTTCGTTTGCAGTTTGATTTCAGAATATAATCATACTGATATTTGTTATCTGATTGCGGATGCAGCTGAGAAATGCAGCATCCAGGACGTGGACAACCGTCTTTGGGTCCGCATAGAAGTAGCGGCAATGGGATAGTAATGATGAATGTTGGCACAACTGCACCAAATACCCAAGCAAATACCGCTATTAATAATCTGAATAATGGACACATGAGCATGAATACTGTTACAAATGCTGCTGGTGGTGGTCATCAATTACCGCATTTCTTTACTTTGAATGATCAGCAGAATGGGAATCGGTACCGGCAACCACTATTTGCTGAGGGCGCTGCATTGCCTCCGCTCCATCAACAGCAGCAACAGCAACAACAACCGCAGCCACAGCAACCGCAGCTACCACAAGCGCAACAGTTGCCTTCTTCGTATGAATCAGCAGACAGTCACTGGAATCAAAGTCAGAGTCAAGCCCAGCCGTACTTGTACGCCGGCATTTATGCCAACGGCCAGACACTTCCTCCTCCGCCTCCACCTCCACCTGCTTCAACAGCTGCAAAATTATCAGGCTACCACGCCATGCACGACTACTTTGACACTACTCCTCAGCATCATCTGTCACTTCCTCCACACTCTCAACCCGGAGCTATAGTATCTGGTTTACATCCGTCAGTAATAGTCACATCTTCAATGCCAACCACCGCTGTCCTTGGGCCGAATCCGCCTATCTCTTCAGCTATTGGCCCGTATCCTGTCTCTCCGTCTATTTCGACCTATTCTGGGGCGGCAGGGTCTACGTTTCGCCGGCCCTCTGTCTCAACTTTTTCATCTTCATCTTCAGTAGCCAGTGGCTCATCTTCTTATCTGTCAATGAGCTCAGCGACTTCCAGCGTTGGTACCCCTGCAGAATCCGTGACTGCTTCACATATAAGATTACTCAACAATCCAGAACCTCACAAAGCGGGAATGTTTCCTCCACTCACCACCACACCTGCTGAACTTCGCGATACTATACCCACGGGCATGCTAATGTCTAATTCGTTACCACATCAACCGCGGCGTGCTTCTTCATCATCCTCTATGCAAAATTTACAGTCTGCTCAGCCAGCTAGTTTCTTTCGTGCACACTCTTCGCCTCAAGTAGTTCGTGTTATGGAAACGTCGTCTACACAAACGCAACCTCAAGCGCCGACAGCGCCGTCAATGAGTCCCACTCTACCCGGGATTGCTCGAACACCCGAACGAAGAATTAGTCAGAGCTCGATGGTGACAGTTAGAAGTAAATCGAAGCGACAGTCGCCGACGAATTTTTCAGACGGACATGCTGTTGGTGCTACGCAGGTGGACCATTTAATGATGATCATTCAGGCAAGAGACAAGAGAAAGAAGGCCGATGCGTCTAGTAGCGTTTCCGGGACGCATTTAGTAGCTAATACACCTGTCTCTGTGACTCCAATGTTTTCAAACGGGAATGGGGTCATGCCAGAGAGTACATCTTCGGGATCATATTTCACATACGTCAAGGGGTCAGATAAAGACGTGAAAGTGCAACAACCTGATTCTTTGCAAACACCCGCTATTACGAACATCTCTCCCGCTCAGAATGGAAGCGTGCCTTATCGAAGAGTCCGAACTGCAAAGTATCCTTGCGTTTTTCCTAATTGCGGTAAAGTCTTCAATCAAAAGACACACCTCGATATACACAGCCGAAGTCATACAGGCACTAGGCCATTTGTTTGTGACGTGCCTAACTGTGGAAAGCGATTTTCTCAAAGAGGAAACTTACGAGTAAGTTCATCAAACTTTATGTTATAAATGTATGGCGAAGCTGATTTTTTAGACGCATAAACGGAGTCACACTGGTGAGAAACCATACGTTTGTGAATTATGCGACAAGAGATTTGCACAGCGTGGAAACGTACGAGCACATCTTCTCATCCACGAGGACTATCGCCCATTTGTTTGCAGACTTGATGCATGCAACAAAGCTTTTACGCAATTAGGAAATCTCAAAGCTCATCAAAATAAATTTCACGCATTAGCATTACAAAATCTTGCACAAAAGTTTCAAGTATATGTTGAAGCCGATTATGATGAAAGTGCGATTCCTGAAGATGATAGAGAATTATTTATGTATTTTGCTGATTTATATCGTAATGCGAATAAGGGAATTAAGGGAAGAGGCAAAGGATCCAATAAACTTGTTCGATTGTTTGAGACTGAACCTTTAGATGATGATCTCGAAGAAGCAGAAAGTGAACCTACTGATCAGAGTGAGGATTCAACGCTGCCGGCATCTACTGATCAAGATGCACTTCGCCATCAAAAATTGCAGAAAAGTGAACAGCGGGAGCAGGAGCAGCCTCAAGCGCAGCAGCAACAGGCTCAGCAGCAGCAGTCGCAACAGTTTGAACAGCAGCAGTTTGAGCAACATTCGCGACAACAGCAACAACAGCAACAACAGCACCAACAGCAACAACAGCAACAACAGCAACAGCAAGAACAACAGCAACATCGTATTGAAGAACAACCGAAACTCAAGCAAGAACCCCAAGAACAGCATCTTCTTAATTCTCAGCAGCAGCAGCAGCAGCAGAAAAATCAGCAGCAAGAACAGAATTTTGAACAGCAGAGGGAGCAGCGGGAACAGCAATCTGTACCTTTGCAAGTGCAACCACAACAAGTGCCACTTTATAGAGCAGACTCTTTTGAGGTCGCTTCAGCCACGGCTGCGTTCAATCGCATGAGTATTCCACAGGCGCATCTCCCTCCCATTTCGACACCTTCTACACAATCTCCAAGCATTAGCATGGCTCCGTTACCATATATGGACCATTTACCTCGTGTTCCGCTAGATCATCCACAGCCTCCCAATTCGCAGGCACATATTATGTCTATGCATCATCTGGCTCCTATACAGTCTGTGCAGCCTCATCAGCCATTATCTGCGACTTCTCCGCGCCCTCCGCCGCCTCCGCCGTCGGGGAATGGGCCATCGCAGTATTATCAGTAATTTGGTTTTTGTTTACCGGCAAGGTGTTTAATAGTGTTTGACTTTTTTTTCTCTTTATTTTATTTCAAGTTTGGGTTTAGAGGGTGTTTTTATATATGTAGTCATAGAAGTTTTTTTGAATATTGGCATTATTAAAGTAATAGATTTAGATTCAGTTGGGGTGATGTAGAGAGAAGATCTACGTGAGGCGTTTAATGGGATATTTAAACTTTAAAAGAATAATTTGGGAAGTTTTGACTTGCCCTTAAAAATTAACGTCTACCTTTAATATTCGTCACGCATATTTGCGAGTCTAGAAGAATCATCGAACCTGAACGAAACAAATAAATTGAGCGAGTACAATAGCATTTAGGTGTGCATAAATAGCGACTGCTAGATATGGCTGCTGCGCGAAAGGTCGCTCTCGCGGCTGGAGAGTTGCCAGCATCTTTTCGAGCAGTGTTGAAAAGAGCGTCAGACAGAGCTTCATACACAAATTATGATAAATGCAGTACGTTATTTTGAGGTTATGAAGTTAAAGAAACAAAAAGACTGATATGTATATGATAGTTGAGATTGTGAAAAGACTCGATCTGAATAAGCTTTATAAGCCAGGTGAATTTGAGATTTTGGAAATATATCCAGGTTCGTTGCATATTTGCGTTTTTTTAATGAATGATGGCTAATAGAGACTAGGAACTGCCGTATGGAGTCGGGCGTTGAATCAAGTTACAAAGCCGGCGCGACATGTTGCATTAGAGAGAGCCACTAACTATTTTGACTGGACGAAATCATTCAACAGTGACTTGAAAAACTATTTGCCGATACAAGTTGATGGATACAAGTGGCAAGTATATTTATCTTTACTGAAGTATGGCGCTATTAAGCCCGAGAAAATGCCATTTACACAGTTAAATTCGTCATTACTTTTGACGGGCGCGTTGACTTCTCCACAGGGGGCGCAGTTACTTGATCAATTTTTATCATGTATAGCATATAGAAACTGGCTTCAGTCCTTTGGATGTGTGAGAATGCTGTTTTGGTTACGGGCAGCAGATGCTCATAAAATCTTACTTACGGAGTATGATTCTCGGAAAATGAATCGATCATCCAAATTTACTAATTTATTTGCGGAAGTTAATGTGGTTGCTAGTACCTATCAAACTGCAGATGTAGAAGAAATGAAGAAGAAACTTAAGAGGAGAATATTGTCGGAAACAGACTCTGATCTCAGTGATGAATTAGAGGAAGAATACGAAGAAATGACTGCTTTACAAGGACGAGCGAGTATAGAAACTGAACTTGAGCTGAAGAATTTAGTTGAATCAACAAAGAAAGAGTCAAAAGCGAAGAATAGTACGCAAACGAAAAAGAGCTCGAAATCAAAAAAGAATGAGACTGTCAAAGTTCCGGTTCCCGACGTCTACAGAGCAAGGCAAGATAAGCCAATTGAAATCTTAACTGAGGATGCTTACAGCAAAGCGGATCTTGTTTTAGTTGATATTAAGCCGCGACCAAAAGAGGAATGGGAAGATGAAGTTAGTATGCATGAGGTAGAGTACATAATACGAAATATTCATATCCTTCCGAATCTTCCTTTTTCAGTTTCGGCTTCAACACTCGGGGCGGGTGCCGATGTATATTTCAAATCAGTATTACCAGCGAAGACTTTGAACACCATAACTGGATTTTTGACAAAAGAACAGCTGATTGAAATTTTTAAGGCGTTCAAAAGCTGGGCGTTCAAACCTGAATATTTGTTTGATGTTGGAACGGATCCCAACAAAAACATCCCAATGGGAGTTCATATGAACGATTTGGACGAATAGTTCTAATTCAAGTTTATTTGTACATAGATAGTAATCACGTGTCAGTATTTTTGATCGAATCACACAATTGTGATTTGTGACTAGTAACAAAGCATTTGAGACAAACAAAAGATTTAATCCATAGAGTAAAAACGCGTCGATATATTAGATCGCGCGGAAATTCACAGCATAACTAGAATTAACCGATCCGTTTTCCCTAAATTGAATTTTGGGTCTCCAAGTTGATCTCGAGAGGTTTTCTATAGAGTGTAAGGAACGACTTTGGATGAGTTTTTATCGGTTACAATGAGTTCCTTATTCAATGTTCCTAATACCTCAACACCAAACCGTGGAAGTTCAGACGCCAATGATAATACAAAGAAGCAATTTTCAGTGAAGCCTACGACATTTTCACCTTCTTCAGGTGGTATAAGACCTATATTTTCGTCGAGTGGAGATGGATCATCAACTTCTTCAGCGCCTTCGTTTGGTGTCATTTCTGGTGTACCATCTGGATTTGGAATGCCACCGTTAACTAAAAACAAAAAAAGTTCATTTGCAGTGCCTTCCTTTGCAGACGATGAAGATGAAGAGGAGAGTGAAGACGAAGAAGACTTTGAAGATGACGGGGAGGAAGCTGGAATTATTTCGATTCCAGATGCGCCGATTGCGTTTGGGATGATGAAAGAATTCAGAGATCGTGGTCGTATTTTGAAATTTAATATGGATCCTTTATTATCAGAGGGAATCGCATGGATTGATAAAAAGTCAGGGGATGTTCCTGTCATTGCTGATGAATTGAAATTATTCCCAGCTCGACTGCCAGGAAATAAACCCTCTGCGGAGTATAGTTCGGTACGTTCTCAATGCGTTATGATTTAAATTAGGTACTGATGGTAATAGTTTGTTGTTGAAGCTCATAGTCTTTATTTGCAATTACAAGAAGCTGCACAAGAAGCTGCACAGCATCAATCACTAGACCAGAACATTCTGCCAAATTTTGCTACATCATTTTTGCAAATAGTAGACGCCTGGCGTCGTCGTCTTGACGATGAAGCTCTTTCGGATGCATACACTCTCAGTCATTGTCTTTTTGCTACATATTTTATAGATTCAAGTATAACACGAGCTGAAGCTGTTATGAATTGGCTTAATCAGTACATGCCACGGCCTACGAATGACGAAACAAGAGAGATTATGACTGCGCAAGTTCCTTCACAGCAACCAGGGTTTTGGAATTTGGTGCATATGACTGCTACTCGAGGTTTATTTTTACAATGTTCAAATTGTCTGAAGCACTCTGGTATTGAAGCGCCGGATCCAGCTACGAACGGAGTGATACAGTCTGCGATTTCAGTTTTAGAAAGCGCACCCAAGGGATCACATGCCTTTGTTCAGCACAGAAAATGGCGAGCGCGAGCAATAACTTTTGGCGATGATGCGGCTAGACTAAGCGATCCTATTCTGCGAAACGGACTAACTACATTATCAAAGATATTATGGGGGGACGTGGATACTCTTTTTGCATTAGCAGACACATGGCAGGAAGCCACGGCTTCACTGTTTTTATTACATGATCCTTCACCGGCAAGATTAACAGAATTCTTCGAGAAAGCGACGAAAGAGTTTCCAATTGATTCTACATTACTCGTTGACGAAGGATGCGCGGCTCTATTTGCAAATAATATAGCTAAAGCACTTGTGTGTGCAGAAGGGTTGGATCTGTGTGTCGCGGCGCATATGGCAGATTTTTGCGACAGACAGCGGATGTTGGATGACTTTTTTGATGTTGATACAGTGGATCGGCCGTCGCTTCGAGATTACCTTTTCATTAGACATGCAGAGGACTGTTTTACAAGGCCTGATTTGGTGTTTGTGGGTGTGTCTTATTTGAGAGATACGGAAGTGAGTGAGAGTGTGACTCTGATACGAAATGTAAGTTTTGTAATTTATTTCAGGTGAGAATACAGCTAACGTCTTTTTAGATTGTTACACAGGTGTATCCACAGGATGAGGAAACGATGGAGGGGTTACTTGCAATCTGCAATGATATAGGATTATGGAATGAGAGAATTGAAATCGTGACGGTGAGTTCCTATTATTTTTATTCAAACTCATGGACCGAAAACTGATTCTGTAGGCTTGGAGTAAGCTTCAACTTGCACGAGATCAAGTGGGCAGTGCACTTCAATGGCTGAGTACGGTTCAAAATTACGTCGACATTCGAGCCATAATATGGGGCTTAATTGAAGAAAGTCTTTTACAAGGAGGATGTCGGATGCCTGATCCAATTTTATCAGAGTTTCTAACGTCACCACATTTATGTCCTGATATTATACGAGAGTTCATTGCCCCATACGCGATATACTATAATTACAAGACACAACTTGTGGAAGGAAATATACAAGAAGCAGCGCTAAATCTTGCGTCGTTGATTCAGTTTACGTTTCTACCTACGAAATATGCGATAGCATTAATTGCTGAACTTTTACCAATTTTAAATTCACAGAGAGAAACCGAAGGAAGAATAATACCTGTTCCAGAAATAATCTCAATCATGACATTATTTTACAGATTAGAGAAAAGTGCAGAGGAATTTTCAGCTAGTAAGATGTTTTTACAGCAAGTTCTGGATGAAGCTGAAAAGGATGTTGCGGGTAAGAATGAACAAGAGTTGGATCAATTTGATTGGAGAGTAATGTATATTCGAGAAGATCTGACAGCGGAGAAAGTTTGTAAGATTGTTAGAGAAGGATTGGTGAAGCAGATCTCAAGAGCGTATTTAGATGGTGTATGATGTAACATAGCATATTGCAATAGATTTCAACAACTTCTTAATAGGCAGGACAGGATGTGATACAAAACCCTTACTTTGTAAGAACGTGTCGCAGAACGAGTAAGTAAACCGCGTGGCCAGATATATATATTTCCAATTGATCCTATTCAGGTTAATAGCTGTTAGGAGTGTATATATTATTATCAAAATTTGAATCAGACGATTATTTGACAAGTTATAAAAAAAAATGGACTATTCACCAGTGCCTATTATCTTCAATGAAGTCACCAAACTAATCGATATTCCCGAAAATGAATCAACCCCAGAGTTACAAAAAGAAATCACTGCACTAAACAAGACATTTCGCGATTTCGTCAATTTTACAAACGATGTTCCACTTGCGTCTAATCAAATCACCGGCAAAATAAGTGATCAAGTGAAGAAATTAAAGGATTCTGGAAATCAATCGTTTAAACGACAGCAGTATTCTGACGCAGTCAAAATGTACGGATTGGCAATTGAGATGGCGCTGAAAAGACCGCTGTGGGAAGCTTCGGGGTATCAACGGGAAGAGTTGTCTGTGCTGTACTCGAATAGAGCGCAGGCGTACATGTCGATGGGATCATGGGCAGCGGCGTTGGCGGATGCGGATAATGCTGTTTTCTTGAAGAGGAATTTTCCCAAGGCGCATTATAGAAAGGGGAAATGTTTACAGAATCTGGGGAGATTGAGAGAAGCAAAGGATGCGCTGGAACTGGGGCTGGAGAGCGGCGGAACGGATGGAAATGATGCAGAGTTGAAGAACGCGTTGAAGGAGGTGGAGGAGTTGCTTGAGAAGCAATAAGAGTTTGTACGATTAGGACTTGTATAATAGACAATTGGCTACCAAAGACTACAGTGAAACTACAGTGATATTACAAAAGCGACGTAGTTGTCTTTCCAAATATTTATTATCAACATAACTATCGGGAAACACAAACCATTTTCATCAATTGATTTCAAAAATCAACACCATATAAATTTCATCACACAATGGTCATGAACTCAACATGATGTTTAGCCTTTGAAATCCATTCCGTAAAACTATATCCATCCAATAAAGAGATTTCAGTCAGGCATAGACCATTCCGTCATCACTTTACCGTCAATTCGCATTTAACGCGTGATTAAGATCCGCCGTTATGAGAGATGCAATATCTCTTCTACTTCAATTCCCTGGAAGACCTTCATGCGAAAGGACTAAGGATCGCGACACGTTTATTTGCTAGAACGAGGACACAATTAGCACGCGACCTTTCTCCAGCCCAATTCGACAGTGTCGCACTTACGATCTGGCTCTGACTTTCCGGCGCTTGCGCTTCAATCTTCTAACTCTCTTCTTTCTCTATATTACCAAAAAAGAGATTGTGTTAGTCTTAGATGCCCAACATGCAGGTGGTCAAAGTCATACCCATTTAGCACGCATCCTGAACGACCAGTTAGTAAATACAACACAGTTATATGAAATAACAAAACGCAACAATGAACAATTGAGAACGTACCTGCCTAATTCCTTCGAGGTATCGAAAAAAACAGAAAAGTTGAGTGCTGGCTGGCTGGCTAAGGAAGAAGAAGAGGGAAAGAAAAAAAAGAGCAGAGGCTTTTTCTGGTCACGCTCTCGTTTCGTAGGGTTTCTGACACTGACGTAAGTGAGGGGTTGGTAGCGTCAGGAGTAAGATCGAGAGTTCTGACGTCACTTGGATGTATTATATTGTATTAAACAGAGATATATAACAAAAGCGCAATCATATGCATGAAGGAACTTGTCAGCTTCTACCCAACTATGTCTCTGTCCATTGCGCCATGCGGTCCAGAAAGTGCTGCAAACAGGCTTTTGTCGAGCTGCATTATGTGCCCATTAAAGGATAAAGGACGTAGAAGAGCAACTACTTCTGTAGCAACGCCAAAAAGAAGGCTTCACACAAGAAAAGTCTGTAGCCAAGCGTTGAGGTAGCGAGATTCGATTTGAAGATAGGAGGAATATTTCGAAAATGATCTCATTTGGAATTTATCATATATATGTTAAACTGTGAATTGACGAGTTGAAGTGGCATTTTTGAAGAACAGATAGAATAATAAATTTTGAATATCAAAAATACTTTTTATACTACAAAGCATTAAAAGCTTGTTGGACGTAAACAGCCGTTGTCAACTATGTATTATCTCATCTTGTCCGTTGTAGTTCACTTCATTCTCAATTCTCAATTCTCATTCATTTGCATAATATTGAGAAACCCGTAATCTTCAGCAAAATTTGATGCTAAAATCAATCTTAAAATGCTTCCTAACAAAGATAAATATCATGCTATCTATATATTACATTCTTTGCATAATCAGCTACAAAGAATTAAATAGCTTTCTCTTACAGAAAAAAATAAGACTACCGCCCTCTCCTAAACAGATCCTTTCAAACTTTCCAGATGATTACAACTTTTCCCCCTCTTCCTAGTTTTCTTTCCAGAGAAAGCTTCAGACTCGTCTCCAACAACAACAACACTCACAGTCAGTAGTGAGTATGACAAATTACCAGCCTCGCTTGGCTAATCTTTCGGTCTCCTTCAAACTCTCGACAGTTCTTCCGACCATAGCAGGACCCAAATCAGTGCTAACCTCAGCAAGAACTTTGGCGTCCTATTCAGAATTTTCAATTAGCAGGACAACAAATACTAAAGAAAACAAAAGAGGACTTACGTTGAAGTGAGTAACTGCTTGAACAATAGCACGAGCACGCTTCTCGGGGTTGTGTCCAAGGAAGATTCCAGAGCCGACGAAAACACCGTCAACGCCTAATTGCATGCACAATGCAGCATCAGCAGGTGTAGCAACACCACCACTATAACATTAAGTCAATTTTCAACTCTTTGAAGTTAAGCATCATACATACGCAGCAAAGTTGACAACAGGGAGATGGCCCTTTCGTGCGGTATCCTTCAGCAAATGGTACGAGACACCGAGTTCCTTTGCGTAAACGTAGAGCTCCTCATCGGGCATTAACGACGCTTTGCGGATTTCATCATTAATCTGACGAATGTGCTTAACAGCCTCAGTGACGTCACCAGTTCCGGCCTCTCCCTTTGTGCGCATCATAGCGGCACCTTCGCTGATACGGCGAAGTGCTTCACCAAGGTTGCGAGCACCGCAAACAAAGGGAACTTTGTAGTTGTGCTTGACGATGTGGTGCACCTGGTCGGCAGGCGTGAGAACCTCGGACTCGTCAATGTAATCGACACCAAGAGCCTCGAGGATCTGGGCTTCAACAAAGTGTCCGATACGGCACTTGGCCATGACTAGCTATGTTAGATATTCGACGGCAGTGAGGAACAGCGGGGACAACGCACCAGGAATCGAAACACTGCAACAATTAGCATATAAGATCAGAAAACACCGAAACTGTGAGGAAAACATACGCATCAATGATCTCCTTGATCATCTTAGGATCACTCATACGAGCAACGCCGCCTTCGGCACGAATATCGGCAGGAACACGCTCGAGAGCCATAACAGCACAGGCACCAGCGCGCTCAGCAATAACAGCCTGTTCCGCGTTCACCACACTTTCAATCAATATTTTCTCTAAAGATTCAACAGAGCGACATACTCCATGATGACACCGCCTATCAGCAATTGAAATGTTAGTGATGTGTGGCATTAACAGAAAGTGTTGCTTTTGCGCACCTTTGAGCATCTGTGCGAGACCGGCCTTGAGCGTAAACGAAGTGTTTGCCGCGGAGATGTATCCATCGACAGGCGGACGCGGGGTAGCAGCTTTCTCAGACATTATTAAACTCTTTAGCAATAGTCAACTCGTAATAAATCCCAATTGCACAGTCTCGTAAAAGAAACAAATCAAATAGCTTCTAGGAACAAAGAAAAAAAAGAAAACGGGAAGAATTTGGGAATTGGCGGAGGCGATGAGTCAAAACGAAAGTTTCTCCCTTCTGGCGACTGTATTAAAGTTTTATATGACTACTTTTACCTTTCCTTACCACCAGAGTAGATGATATCACCTACCAACTTCTGGTTCTTACTGAATGGCCTACGTTTTGATTTTGACGCAGAAAATGTGATGCCGTTGGTATAATGTTATTGTTCATATGCGACTCATTACCACGTCATCGTCGACATCGCATCCGCAGACCCGCCGTAGCCAAGTAAACGCCTCCCAGAACCAATGAAAATTTACACAGCAGCAGACACAATAAACTTGCTCGACAGACACTTTTTTGTTCCAGAAATTGTGTGGATAAATACGAATGCGGCCTTTGAAATGATGCTTCTGTTGTCAATTGACACCTGTCGTGGCTTGGTGGCTGAACTTTCGACCATCGTAATCTGATAATCGCAAAGTGCGCTCAGGTCGAAAGGTACGTACACTATAGAACCCTGATTTCACTACTTTTCTCACCAATTTCAGCGGTAGACTTTGCAACCATGATGCTTTTAAATTTTCTGTTGTTATTGTTGTTGATTGTTGTTGTTGTTGCTTGTGTAGTAATTCTCGCTTGAGATTCTCAAAAGCCTCGTCCAAGCTCTGCGCAATTTTCTCAACTCCAGCGACTCTCTTTGCGTTCCCCACAAAATTTCTTTCACAGACACGAACATCTCTAACTACTTTATCGACTTGACTTACCAAGTTTTCTACAACTTTCTGCATCTGTGCTATTTCAGATCTTATTGATAAAAGCGAATTGTCACTTGCAGTGTTGACTGCAAGCTCCATCGTGCGCCGCTGTACGTACTCACTTATACATTTAGCGGCACGAACTCCGGTAGCTAACCAATACAGCGCCAAATTCAATCTCAACAGAAGGCCGTTTTGTGTTACCTTTTGCAGGAAGTACAACGTTATTACACAGATCGTAGGACTAATCGCTACTATACACAACGTAACCTGTTCCCACTGTCTAAGTTTCGTGACCTCACCTTTGCGATGATCGGTGGGCGACGTGTACATCGCCTGTTGTCGCGCATCGTCATACCACTCATACGGTGCAGTAACAAAAAATCGTAAGTAAAATATAATGAAAATAAACGTGATACCATCTGAAATTTTGTTTTGTAGAGAAGTTTTGGTAATCGATGGCATTAAAAGCGGCGCAAACGCCAGCAGAACTGGAATATAAGTCCAGGCGTCTGGTAAACTAATTTCTCGGTCATCTTGATTTCTTGTAGCATTTGTATGTTTCACTGTCGTTGTATCTTCTTTTAAGGCATGAGATAAGTCAATCGTCGAGCCTTTTGCAGAGAAGAAGTTGCGATTAGCCATCATTATTCAGTGGACTACAGGTGAGGAGTACTGTTTACATTATATATCAGTCCACGTGATCTCGCGTCGACATTGTCTATCAGTCCAAGTTCTGTATTGAAATATCATTAAAATGCACCACCAACTAAAGAATAACAAACAAAGTGCCACCTTCAAATTATCGAATTAAACGTAAGCAAAACTTCAATAAACAAGACATAATACACTCGCGGCAGACAGATTCTACTTCACCGTCTCCTCCTTGCTATCGCGACAGTTAGTCTTGGAGCATCATTATGGCATGTGCAATCTTTGCATGGTAAGACGCATCAGATACAAGATATGTCATTGCAAAATCAGCAGTCGCAGTCGCCAAGTCTGTACGTGTCATATGCGTCAATCGCGGCGACATTGGCAATGTGACAACGGGTAGCTCAGAAACCGACGGTTCAGGAACTAGAGGCGCAGAATGGTGTGCGAAATTCTGGAATACAGAGTCCTGAGATGCAGAGACTAAAGATGCAGGTAGCAAGGGCGCAAAGGGCATTGGCGCAGAAACTGTTGGCACAGAACCAGGGATTGCAGGAATCTTGGATGAAGAAATTGGAAGCGCAGACACTGGAGGTGCTGCATGAGTATAACACGGAGATATCACTGGCTGCTCAAACTGTGTGGTCATCTTATCGTTTATAGATCCAGTAGTATATCTTCTATTGATACCTAACGACGCAGGATGATCAAAACCACTATCATCTCGTGGTTGAGGAGCTCGCGATTGAGTGTGGAATGGAAACATCGGTAACGAGATAGGTGGTACTTGCGGAATATTCAAAATTGCCGAATGTGTCCGACGTGCGCTTAATTCATCGTCCAATTCTTCACGATGTCGCTTATTGGGACTCACAGGTGACGGTAGTCCATTGATAGTACGCGGCATGCGATTAGCAATTGTATTCAAAGACCTTGCAGAGGCTTCAACTGCCGCAGCGGCAGCTGCTTGTACATTTCTCGATGTTTTATCAAGTGCCACGGTCCAAATTATCAATGCGGCATTACTTGAATGCCGATGCTCCATTTCCGCAACATAATAAATCTCTTCTAAAATTTCCAGTTTATCTCTTGGAATACTAGCAGCAACGTCCAATGTTGCAGCTCTTAACTGCGTTATTCTGATATGTGGAAGTCGAAGGATTGATCGCAAAAGTACTACTCTTTCCGGTTTCATCAAATGGTCCGGTTCCTTATGTCTTGCTGTTTCGGGCCACCATAACGGTTTAAACTCCTCACCTTTATGGTATGGAAAGCTAGTTTGTTTTCTAGGCTCAATAGATCTAATCCAAGCCTTTGCAACAATTTTACAGCAAAGCTGTTGCATTTGTCGAAATTTTGCTTCGTAAAATAGAGATACCGCATCTGTATCAGCTAACGCAAGAGGAAAATACGCGATGCGATTTTTGCCGTCTCGAAGTGGTGCAGGTATTTCATTGCTCTCGCGGACACATATTGGCGCTGGTCTTGTGAGTTGTGCAGAGGTCATGAACTGTCGTATATTTCTTATCATTGGTGGCTCTGATTGTAGTTTTCTCTCTTCAGCATGTTCCGGACTAGATTCTTGTTCCTGATTAGGTTTTTGATTGGGTAGTTGGTACGAAGATCGAAATTCTGTTTGCACGTCAAATTCATATTCAGATTGATATTTTGACTGATATTTTGACTGATATTCCTGCTGATATTCATGTTGATATAGAGGTTGATATATAGGCTGATATTGAGGTTGATATTGAGATTGATACTGAGGTTGATATTGAGATTGATACTGAGGTTGATACTGAGATTGATACTGAGGTAGATACTGAGGTTGATATTCAGGATGATGTTCAGATTGATATCCATGTTCGTACTCATGTTGATATTCATGTTGGTATTCATGTTGGTATTCATGTTGGTATTCATGTTGATATCCATGTTGTTGATCAGGTCGATACCCATGTCGATATTCATCCTCATGCTGATATTCAGGTTGATATTCAGGTTGATATTCGGGGTGAGATTGAGACTGTGCCTCGGGTCCATCTTCACGTTGAAATTCGGGCTCTTTTTCTAGTAGATTTCCAGGTTGAAAGTCAATCTGATTTTCAGGTGGATTTTCAGGTCGCACTTCAGATTGCAGTTCAAGTTGGTTTTCAGAAATATTGTCAGATTGGGATTCAGGCTGACTTTCAGGTAAACTATCCTGCAGATCTTCAGATTGAGTTTTAAGATGAAGACCACTATCAATATTAGGCTTCATGCAAGACTCGGAATTAGACTCAAGATGAGAAGCAGCATGAGACAGAGAATTAGACTCCAGATTGGAGTCAAGCGGAGATTTGATGCGCTTTACTAATTGAAGATATCTTCTTCGCTTAGGTTTTATCGGTGCTTCTTCAGTCGGTGCATACATTTCAAAGCGATATTTCTGTTGCAGATGTGATTCTGGTTGAGCAGATTTTCCAAGTTGCGTTTCAGATCTGACATTAGCTTGAAATTCTGAAAACAGATTTTTCTGCTCTTTTCCATTATCATTAGAGAATGGGGTTTGTGGAAGTATTACTTGTTGAACGAATTGTTCTGGTATCAACTGAGACCGTTGCCGATGTTCATCTTCATGAGCTTTTTCTTCTGATGGAATCCGCTTTAACGGCGGCACTTGAATGATAAATTTCAAAGGCTTCTCCTCTTGCGAATCATTCTTTTTAGCATTAACGGCACGTAGAAATCTCTTGGTGGTTTGCTTTGTCACTAAACTATCCAATTTCCCACGTGTCTTCCGTGATCCAAACATTTTTACCTGTCCATCTCTTGTTCTTCCTCGATTCCGTCCGTCAAGGTTTTTTGAGCTATCCTCTTGATTGTTTTCATGTTCGTCGTCGGTAACGGTGTTGACATCGGTGTCTTCATTGTTGTTGTTGTTGTTGTTGTCACAGTCATTATTATCATCATCGGTTCTGAATTGGCGATAACCCCTCCGCACGGCTGCCAAAAGCACAAACTCAACGCCGTAGTGCTCATCAAGATTTTCTAGTTCTTCAACCGCCTATATATTAACAATAAAACAAAGCACAAAGTTAGCATAAAGTATTCAGCTATATCGCACGTTTTCAACAAGCCAGATACAATAGTGTATCTGTGGTGCCAGCTTACCCGCTTTATCGCATCTAGAGCCGAATCGTTCTCCTCATGCGCCATCCCGAATCAGGATAAGCGAGCCCACAACTTTACCAACCTTTTGAAAAAAAGACTCGACCGCGAATCGCCTTGTGCTGCGTCTATCGCAGAAGATAAGAAAAACAGAACCCACTGCGATCGTGGCAGAGGCAGGCAGGCCAGCGGCAGGCGCCTGGCTTGATAGCCATGGAGCAGACTAGGCACTGGTTCACCGTCGCACTGGTCCCGTCCCTAGCGCGCCGTAATCGGGGCGTGAACTTGCGCAGCAACAGCAGCCAACGCTAAATGGCTTGTTTGTGCACCGCGGTGACGCACGGCGCACGGCGCTCGCTTGGCCTTTGTGCTGCGTTCGTGTCACCCCGTTTGCTGCTGAGAACAGCTACGAAACCCGCGCCGCGCTCAAGCCACCGGTGCACAAACAGCTTCCACTGCGCCGGTTCGCTTATCTCTCCCCACTCGTTCGTGTTCTTTCCCCTATTCCCCGTTGCCCCAACC